>VDFB02106999.1:0-74760 GCA_007258455.2 Sequoia sempervirens
GCAAATTTTTCTGATTTATTTAATTTTTTGGAAACCTTTTGAGATTTTAGACAGGATTTATTTTCTGTATTTTTTATTTCTCTATCAAAAAAATTTCTAAAAATCAGATTTGTTGTGACTAGCTAACTCTCTAATAGTTGTTACTAATCTTTTCTTGTAGCGTGTGGCGGTTACTATTCGTGGGTTGAAGACAAACACTAAACTACTAACGGATTGTCTTGTAGGTTCGATTGTCAAAGGAAAAACAACAAAATAATGTGTTTGCATTTTTAGTAGTGTAACTAACATTTTATTTGGTGTAATTAAACGAACCTATGTCTTCTTTGATTGATTGTGATTGCAAGATGGTAGGTGAGTATGCTCTCACTTGGTGAAAACCTCGTGATCAGAAAACCAGACCCATCTTTATTTGTTAATTACCCTTCACGATTTGGTATATCGGAGTATCCTCTCCCCTTGCGCATTCGTGCGATCCTGGGTGTAAGAGAAACGGTTACTGACTCTAGAACTTGGGCCTGTTCTGGTGGGAAAAAGTACTCACCTCAGGACGACTCAGACTGGTAGCACCCTGACACCGAGGGACTTCTAGCCAGTATATAAAAGTGGTTTCTTGGGGAAAGCCCAAGAATCACGAGTGTGGTTCCGACGAGATGGATCCGAAAGGGGACTCTCGCCGCATGGATCATGCCCCACGAACGGAATGCCCGAATTAAACACCTCTTGTCTTAGTGTCCAACCGTTCTATTGGCCGTTGCTTGGTATAGTGCAGGGTACAGTATCATGCCCGAAGACACTCACTACTGATCCCCTTGAGTAGAGATAGCAATTTTTGGGATGTCACTACCCAAAGAATCTGAATTTGGTGTGCTCGAATGACGTTAATGAGCCGTGGAGGGGAGCCAATGCCACCAAAATTCTAAGCTATCCGCTCTCGAGAAGGAAAGGTGTTTATCACCAATTCAGGGTATATCGGTGGGCTATACCAAGTATACAAACCCTTGGCCTATTGTCCTTTTAGGATTGTACTTGTCTTATGTGTGTTTATTTACACCCAAAACATTGTGCTTGTCAAGTGCTTGTTGGATTTTTCAAACATTATACACAATATTCATAAATCTGGACACAAACAATCGACCTTGGACAACTCATACTTTTCAACAAGACATCAAAACACAATCTCAGCCCTCATTTTGAACTTAGACTTGGTATTGTCCATCATAGTCCTCATTTGGTATCTAGACTTGGCATTGGTCATTTTCCTTAGTCAACATCTTCATTGTCACCTTAGCATTTGGCATCCTTTCTTGACCAATTTTATCACCTTGCATTAGTCATTTCCCTTAGAAAAACATCATTATCACTTTGCATTTAACAACATCATGACATCCACCACCTTGTTTTCCCTTCACCAAGATATGGATAGACTTGCTAGTAAAATCGAATACGAATTACTCTGTAGAGGTCAATCCCAAGAAGCCTCGTGTGACTTTAGGAGACAATTTTATCCAGTTTTAAAATCAATGTCCTTCTGCACTGTAACAACCCATCACCCTAGTCCCTCCGCCCATCTACCCTCACTTTCAATACTCAAAATTCACTTAACACAAATCCTTCCATTAATTCACAACAAATGTCTAGTTATCACCCCTTATCCTAACTTTGACAAGGGAAGTCAATTGTCCACTAGTCCATTCCATGTCTCCCCCATCATATGCCAGTCCTTCACCTATTAATCTCACCAAGTCTCAGATCCCTTATCAATCATCTACCAACTCATGTCAAGTCCCCATCATACCATACCGATTCGTCCAAGTCTCCATGTCCTCTTTCAATCTTATACCAATCCAAATAAGTCTCCATGTCATATCCTTTGTCCTTCAATGTTAATCCAGCCCATTCGTGGGTCCTCCAAGACAATCATGACATCCAAAACACACCTATCCATGACAACCCCATCTTTGAACAAGACCCTACCATTGACCAAGAAGTCCAAATCCATGACAACCCCATCTTTTACCAAGACCCTATTGTTGACCAAGAAGTCCAAAATGATCCACTCCTTGACCTTTACGCCATTCATGATCAAACACTTTCCAATCCTATACAGGCTTCGACTATTGACAGTTTCCAAAATGAGACACTTTCCTCCATTACACACATAGACGATATTCCTCAAGCACAAGAGTATTCCAATATGGACATATTTGAAAATGATCAAGCTATAGCTAAATTTACTGGAATCTATAACACTGACCATCAGGATGGCTTCAACATTGACTTGGAAGTACCAACAGAATCGTCTGAACCTGACATGTCACAAGATCAGGCCAAAGATATCAGTCAGGAATATCTCCAACATGACAATGAAGCTAAGACACTTTATCAACTAGGGTCATCTATCTTTGTCAAAGCAAGATTTCTTGTAGATGAAAATATTACAAGTGACAGTATCCACATACCTAATGATGGGCTAGCATCTTGCTTTCAAAACAACAAATACCCCATCGCAAATAGAATCTGTCAAAGCATGCAATATCAAGGAAAAGGACTAGGCATACACGAGCAAGGAACTCTAGAACCAATACAACTTTAGGCAAATTACAGACATCAAGGTCTTGGTTATTCTTTAGATAGCAAATCAAACGATGCCAGTGGTACCTCCTCGATATTGGGGGCAACCTTGTCAGATACAAACGTCAAAATGGAATCCATGAAAAATCCTTATCATAAGAATGTTGCCAACACCCCCTCCACCCACACCATAAACCATCATTCTATCATGAATAAACCTTCCCTTTGGAACCAACAAAAATAAAAGTCTTACAAGTCAAAAGATCATAATCAAATGTCAAAGGCCATTGAATCAAACAAAAGGACAAGTGGACAAATGAAATTAAAATGGATCCCAAAGAAAGATGGATCAAACAAAGACATCAAGTCAAATACAAAAGTCAATCACAATGTGGAGCCACAAGACAAGAGGACTCCCACATATAACACATGTCCACCTCCTTCAAATGGTCAGCTCAAACAAGGCATCTTAAGAGTGTTGGTTCCAAACACCAACTCTCCAAACTGGGTCCACCATCCCGCTTTGGAAAATAAAAGTCATTCATCCAAACAGCCAAACAACCTTCAATGCCTACTCATCATCCTCATTTTCATAATCCTACATCTTAAAGTCCAAAAAATCCTACAACCATGTCATGGCGGCAGAACTCTTTACCACAAGGACTTTACAGACTTCATTATATGTGCGATTTTGATGGGCCGAATTTAGTATCAAAAAGGATCACAATGACATCGATTAGTTACGCTGCTACCATCCCATGTCAAACTCCTTTAGCAAGGTCAGCTTTTGGTATATCATGGCACCAGCCTTCTACATCGGCAATCAGCTGATTCTGCAAAACAGCTCGCTGGTTATCTAAAGCATCCGTGCTATCCACAAAATCAGGAAAAAAAATAAATAACAAATAAATAAATTCAAAAATCACAATTCCTGGATGAAAATCCCTGCAAACAAAGGCCTTTTATGACACCAAAAAATCAAAATTCAAGAAAAATAGTAAAAGAAAATTTCATCCATCGGTGAAAACCCTCAAGTGTTTTTCCTGATAAGTACCATGATGAAAACCTGGAAAACAGGTGTCATGTGTAAAATAAATCATCTATGTGGAATTTTATACTTGGGGGCAAGTCATCTCATTTTCCTATGCCTTCCTCATGACATTGACGCCCATCTAGGCCCTATCATTTCCGTCCATTTTCCCACTTACCTCAGTCTTGACATAAAACTTGCACACATAAATCATGCTTTGGGAAAAATCTTGACATGTCTATCCCTTTGGTCATACATTATTCATGAACATCATGTCATTGGATCATTAGTCTTACTATCCTTATACTCTATATAGTCCTTGAAAAATCATATGACAATTCCATTAGTCTCTGTCTCCTCGGGTTTTACCAAGGCTACCTCTTATCCTCTTAATGCCTCGGCCACCTATCTTGGCTTTCCCTTTGTCAAATGGTCTAAGGATAATCATCAATATCCCATCTAGTTCCAACCAAGTTATTCCAAATGCAACAAGTCTTAACTCATACAAGCACATTATTCAAAATTATTACTTGATTCCCCTGCTCCTCGCCCGCTATAGAATTACCTATACTTTCATCACATTACGCCATTGTTCCTCAATGCTGTTTCAGGATGCGCCCTTCCCACGTCAAACAATGTTGTCATCACCTATCAATTGGTATTCAGCTTGACTAGGGGTACAATCATGTTTGTCCTTGGATTCTCATGTGTAGGCATCAGTCACATGCATTTGTCGCAATCCTCTTAAACCATTCAAAAAGAAAAAAAAAAAAACATCATAAAGTCCCAAGAAAGACTAAAACATCATAAATGTCCTTAAGAAAGAATTTAAAACATCATAAAAATCCTAAAAAATACAAAAACATCATAAAAATCCTGAAAAAAGACAAAAACATCATAAAAAATCCTGAAAAAAGACAAAAACATCATAAAATGTCCTGAAAAAAGACAAAAAAATCATAAGATGTCCTGAAAAAAGACAAAAAAAAAATCATAAAATGTCCTGAAGAAAGACCTAAAAATCATAAAACGTCCTGAAGAAAACCACAACAAAACATCACACTGCTCGAAGAGCATGAACACATGGTCATCTCTTGTCAAAGTCAGTCATATCAATCAGTCTTTATCATTTGTCCGAACTACGTTGTCTCTGTGCATTTGCTATGTAGGCAAGACTCACACTTGAGTCCCCGAGACATTAGGTCAGTCCATTTAGGTTTTTCAAAATAAAATCATGATGGAATCTTTGGTCACCAAGGCAATGTCATTGGTCGTGTCGAACTACGAGGTCTCTGAGTGTATGACGTAGGCAAGGCCATCTGTCGATGAGCCCCCGAGGCCGCACTAGGTCAGTCCATTAGGGTTCATGGCATCACATTGGCACACACGTCAAAAAGTCTTCAAGACAACATGAATCTTTCCCAAACGAACAAAACTCATCATGACAATCATTATCACAACAAGACAATCTCATCGACACACATCATCACGACAATATCGACATATGGCCAACACAAGTCAAACTCAGTCAAAACAAGTCAAACTTAGTCAAAACAAGTCAAATTATCGCAACCAGTCAAACTATCAACTCTTGGTTACCTTTCAGATGGGTCCTTCTGAAGAATAACCTCTGTCATTTATGCCTTAGGATGTGTCCTTCCTAGGCATCGTCCCTATCATTTGACATTTTTGAGGGATCCTTTCTGACACTTAAGGATCATTCCTCTCGACAACAACGTTCTTTCAGATGTGTCCTTCTGAAGAACAAAACTTTGACATTGGTGTTTTAGGATGTGTCATTCCTAGACATCAACATTATTCAGGATGTGTCCTTCCTGAATATGGCAACCTTCGGCATTTGTCATCTTGGCATCATTTAAATTTACATTGACACATCAATGCACTCGGCATCCAGACGCACTTGGCAAACACTTGACAATTTGTCTTTTTAATCTTTTATCATGTTATTAGTTTTTCAGCGAGATCCCACTAAGCAGGATTTAGAGAAGCAGCGACGTATCATGTCAATTGACACGCATGACTACTAGTTTCTCAGCGAGGTCCTGATTTTGGGATTTAGAAAAACAACAACATATCATGGTAAGGACTCTTTCTTTTTGTATTTTGACAATCATGCTACTAGTTTCTCAAGGATGTCTTGGAAACAGGATTTAGAGAAGCAGCGACGTTTCATGATTTGTCCTTGTCTTTTTTCTGCATGTGGTTGATTATGGCAAAAAGACTAGGGCAAGCACGCTCCTAGTATGAGGCATGATCATCCTTGTCTGTGACTACTTGTCTTATGTGATGGTACGAACTTGCACACCTTGATCTATGTCATATCATGGTGTTTATTGGCCATTACAACAGTTCGCCCAATGATGATTAAGAGCAATAAATATTAAAGTCCTATGGCAATGTTTTGAAGGATTTGGTCTAGGAACTAACATGCATCTTCTCTAGTCTTGTCATCTTCTCTCACCCATCTCATATAGGTATTGCATCCATATCATAATCCATATCTTTTTCATTAACATTTTTTTTGTCTCTTCATATTCTAGTCTTCTCATTAATTTCAAGAGCACACCCATGTTCTTGGAACATGTCTTTCCTCTCGAGGGGGCATACCATAACCCTCCTCGTCATTCTTCCTCATCTTATTTTGCACCGGGGCATTTTTGATTTATTTTGTCACAATGCTGCTTTACATTATGACAAAGAGGGGCAAATGTAGACACCTAAAAATGACCTAGGCCTGCAAACTTCATTTTTACCACTTTCATCCTAGCATAATTATGACATTTAATTATGTCCTTGGTCCACATTCGACTATTGATTAAATAATTCATAATTATTTAATTAATTCATGTCTTTATTCTTCATGATTATTAAATAAATAAATTTTATTTATTTATTAAATACGTCATTAATTGTCTAAGTTCTCCTTTAATTAAATAAATTTCTTAATTTATTTAATCCCCTTATTCATTAATATCTTCTTCCGATTATTAAAAAATGAATTACATTTATTTATTTAATATGTCACTAATTGTCTTAATTAAATAAATTCATTAATTTATTTAATTAATCTCATCTCCTAAATTAAATAATTAAATTTAATTATTTAATTACTAATTAATATTCTTCTCATTTTTAGATAAATTAAATTATTTAAAATGTCATGTCAATCTTAACTGTCAGTCCTTTTGGTAAATAATCTGAAAAAGATTATTTATTATCTCTCAAAATCCATAATTTGAATTATTTTAATTAATTAGTAATTAATCTTCCAAAAATCAAGCAATCGGGCAGATTCTTGATTTTTCAAATCTTATCTTCAGTTCACATCTTATCTCTTTGATTTTTCGAATCTTGCAAATCAGGCAGTCTTATCTTCTTGATTTTTCAAAAATCATTATTTTCTAATTAATTTGTCTTATTTATTCTCCACCGTCGATCTGATTTTATTTTGACCGTTGGATTAAGGATTTTTCCCTAACCCTAATTAGGGATTCTTAGGTGTAATCTGGATCGTTCATTTCATTGATTTATCTCGTCCATCCATTCGAAATGGCATTTTCTATAAAATGCCATCTTCTTCTCATTTTTCAAGAACACACACATGCTGACATTTTGCATAATTATTATAGGCATTTATTTGTTTTCACACTTAAATCTCCATAGGCAATTTCATTATTTATTATTATAGTCATTTAATCAAGGCATAGGCATTGTCAATCATAGGCTTTTAGACATAGGCATTTAGATTTTGAGTAAATCCTTCAAAACTTGCTTTAGTCTTGTCATTTGTCATAATTGCTCATGAATCTGAGGGCATCTTTATTTACTGCAAGCTAGGAGGTGTAACGAAGGTGAACCATGGAGGATGAAGATTCTGGGTAATATCATTCATTTTGTTTTTTCATCATTTTCCTTTGTACTTCATTATTTCAATGGATTTTAGTATTATTGATCTAACCATCTAACAAATCTGATTTTTCCTTTGATTACATCTACATTTTTTAACATCTCTTTCATTGAATTCGTTAGGGTCATTCTTTATGTGGTTGAAGCATTTGGATCACTCAACCTACTGATAAGATCCTCAATTTGTTTTTGTTGTTCTCAATTTCACTCCTTAAATTTTGTTGAGTGCCAGGAGGGTGTTGAGTGACTAGTGGGGGAGGTTGATTTTGTTGAGGATTTTGTTGTTGAGGATTTTTCTCTTCTTGTTGAGGATTTTGAGGATTTACAAGATTATTTGCATCTCCTACAAATTTTAAAAAAAAATCAAATTAAACCTAAAACAAACAAAATGAACTTGAAACTAAGAAATACAAAATAAATAGCAAACAATACTTACCTCCTACACCTCTTCATCATCGCCGCGCCATCTTTGCAAGGAAAAAACAATTTTTGTTGATGAATTTTTTAGAATTCCTCCTCCTAGAACGCGAGCATGAAAATGAGGTTTTTTGGCTGTGGGCAGAGCAGAAAAATAGACAATAGAAAATGAATCACTTTCACTTTTTTTTTCTTTTAAAATGACATAATGCAAGTGTGTTATAATGCGCTCGCATTATGTGATTTTCATTTTTTTTTTTGAGTTGGCCACAAAAGTGTAGCCCAACTTCATGCACCCTCCCCTTTGTTAAATGTAAGCTTCAACAAATACTTGTCCAATCTTGCATACCATGCTCTATTGGCTTGGTAAAGTCCATACAATGCTTTCTTCAACTAACACACCATATCTTCTTTATCAGTCAACTAGAATCCATCAGGTTGCTCAACACACACTTCTTCCAATTCACCATTTAGAAAAGTTGATTTGACATCCATCTGATAAATTTTGTAGTTCTTGTGAGCAACATAGGAAAGAAATAATCTTACAAATTTAATTCTAGCAACATGGGCAAAGGTCTCTTCAAAATCAATTCCTTCCATCTATTAATATCCTTTACATACCAGTCTTGCTTTGTTTCTAACCACTTCACCCTGCTCATTTAGTTTGTTTCTAAAGACCCATTTAGTTCCAATTACATTCTTATCCTTAGGTCTGGGAACAAGAATCCATGTATCATTCTTTTCTATCTATTTTAACTCTTCTTTCATTGCTTCAATCCAATGCTCATCTTTACATGCTTCATTCACACTAGTAGGCTCAATTTTTGAAATCAAGCAATATTCTTTTGCAATCTTTCTCCTAGTTTGGAAACCTTTATTCTTATCACCAATAATCTAATCTTCTAAATGATTCAATATTACATACCTCAGAGTCTTCTTAGGATTTTCTTCAACTTCAAGCTCTTTTGATCTCTCATCTACTCTTTCACTAGTTTCTCCTTCTTCATTCTCCTAATTTACCAAATTGATTTGCACTTGATTTGTAGTTTGAACTCTCTTTCCTTCATTTGTATGATTAACCTGATCATTAGAGTCATATCCACAAGTTCCAGATGGTGTACCTAAGTCTTCATCAACCTTAACATTTTCACTTTCAACCATTTTCTTTAATCTTTTATTGTAGCACCGGTAGGACTTGTTTTTAGTAGAATAACCCAAAAAGATACCTTCATCACTCCTAACATCAAAATTTCCTATGTATTAACCTCTCTTAATATAACATCTGCTTCCAAATATCTTGAAGTATTTAATAGTAGGCTTTTGACCAGTCCATAGCTCAAAAGGGGTCTTACCAATATCATCTTTTGTTTGTACCTTGTTAAGTGTGTACACAACAGTACTTGTTGGATGTTGTGGATGTGTTGCTAATATGTGGTTGTCATTGATGTCAATACTATTAGAATTTGGTGTATCAAAGGTTGTATATGTCGAGGATATTGAGAAATTTGTAAAAGAAAGTGTTCCAGGTTCCCAATGGAACTGTGCAGGTCATGAAGGGTCTTGTTTTGTACATTGTAGTTTAGCTATTGTGGACTAAAGGGTTTATTTTTTAGTGTATCTAGATCATCTATTAGAATTTTCAAAGGTTTGTGTATATATTTGATCATGTTGTGGTTTGACAGTATTTTTGTGGTCTCTGTTAGTGTTCCTGAGTGAAGTTTGTGTGATTCTAGCAATCTTAGTTGCTGTGGATGTTTCTCTATTATTTCTTGATGTTTTTAGATGCTTCTAGATCATGCTCTATCTTTATGGTACATCCACATTGATCAATGTGTTCGTGGTTGAATATTTTTCTCCATATGTTCAATTTTTCATGATCTTGGCCGACATGACGGTGGTACCATGTTGTGGATCTTCGAGGAGATATTAATTGAAGTCTTTTTGTGTTGTAGTTGTTAACTTGGGTCTACACTATGTTGTGGCTGACCTTGGTGGATCCACATTGAAATTTTATTTATAAATTTGGGCTGACATTGTAATTATGTTTTATTTCTTTTTTTGGTCAACTAAGTTGATGTAATCTCATGTAGCAGATATATAAGAGTGATTGTTTCATCGGTGTAGTGTGTGGAAAAGGTGCTTCATGTGTTGGGTGTGCTCCTATGTGTGTATGTGTGAATATCATTTGATTACAGAGCAGAGTGTGAAGAAGATTGAGTGAAGTGAAGTAGTTTGAGTAAAGGATTTTTATGTGCTTAATTGGAACTATAATCAAGCTTGTGCAAAAGCTATTTTCTCAGTTCATACCCTCTGAATTTTAATCCTATTCTATATTGTTGGGCAGTGAGCCCCTTCTATAATTTAGTAGTGAGCTCTAGGTAGTGTATCTGAATGCATGTGCATTCCCATTTATTATTTTCATTATACTTTAAATAGGGTATAATATTGTGGACTAATCTCCACCATGGTTTTTCCCCTAATAGGGTTTCCATGTAAAAATTTCTTGGTGTTCTCTATCTCTCTGATGTGTTAATTGCTTAAGGGTAATTGTGTATTCATCAGATATGAGATTAAGTTAAGGAAAGTTTGAAAAGTTTATTATTTTGTGAAAACTAATTCACCTCCCCTCTTAGTTTTTTTTCCTTGTTTTTCCAACAATTGGTATTAGAGAAGGTTCCTTTGAAGAAGTCTAAAAGCTTGAGGTGATTTGAGATGGAAACTTTCAAGAAGGATAGTCCAAGATTTGATGGAACTAAATAATCAATGTGGAAATTTAGGATGCAATGTCACCTAAGGTGTATTGGTGAAACCTACTGGAAGATTACAACAGATCCATATGTTATTCCTCATAATGGTCCCTCCACTGTTGATGAGATCAAAGATGCTAAACACAATATCAGGGCTATTGAAGCTTTGGTGAGTTCTCTAATAGATTTTGAGATGGAAAATGTGGTAGGACTTAAGACAACTCATGATATTTGGGTGAAGCTAGAAACATTGTATGAAGGAGATGCACATGTGAAGAGGGCTAAGCTGTAGAGTTTGAAAGAAAAGTATGAGAATTTGAAGATGGGTAAAGATGAAAATATCACTTCTTTTATGCAAAGTGTAAATGAAATAGTGATGGGTATTACATGTGTTGGTGGTTCTCTAGATGAGGATGAAATTGTAGCTAAGATACTTAGATCATTTCTCCCCTCCTACAAAGTGAAGGCTCCAGCTATTGAAGAGCTCAGATTAGTAACAAATATGTCAAGAGACACGTTGGTTGGTAAGCTTGCTACTTTTGAATTAAGTGAATTTGGTGAATCTATTCCGAAGATTGAATCTGCATTCAAGGCTACTGTATCCAGAAGTAACAAGCAAATATATGGTCTAAGAATGTTCTAGAAAGATATCCAAGTATGATGAAGAACTGAAACAACTTGAAGATAAAGAAAGAGAGGTAGAAGAATTGGAAGCACTGATTGTAAAGAAAGAAGGCATAGGAAAAGGTAAGTATGAAGGAGTGTTACCTATTAAATGTTTTTCTTGTAGTAAAATAGGTCATTTTGCATCAAGATGTCCTGAAAGAGTTCCTAGATCTAAGCCTAACAAGTCTAGATTCCAAAATAAATGTTACTTTGGTAAAGAAGGAGTGACTGATGATGAGTTTGATAAAGATAATGGAAATGAATATGAATGGGTTTTCATTGCTACCATTGAAAATAGTCCTGTGGCTACTGAATTTGCTAAAGATCAGAAAGCTCTTGTAGCCCAAGTTGAAGAAAAGGATGAATGGGTTATTGATATTGGATGCTCACATCATATGAATGGTGATAAAAAAAAATTGTAAGTCTAGAGAAGTATGATGGTGGTGTTGTAAGATTTGGAGACAACAATGCTAGTGTGATTTGTGGTAGAGGTTATATTTGTCTTGGTGGTAAGGATAACACTGATAATGTTATTTATTTTGAAGGTCTAAAGCATAATATTTTGAGTGTTGGATAGATGGTGGAAAAATGCTATGATATACAATTCAAAGATGGAAGATGCAAGATACAAGCTGAATGAACAAGGTAAAGTTGTCTAGAATAAACCAAGATTGGTATGTAAAGGGTATTCATAGATGGAACGTGTTTAATTTGAAGAAACCTTTGCCCCTATTACCAGAATTGAAGCTATTAGATTATTTCTTGCTTATGTTGTATACAAGAACTATAAATTCTATCAAATGGACTTGAAGTCATAATTTCTAAATGGAGAACTAGAAGAAGTATACATTGAACATCCAGATAGATTTCAGCTAACTGACAAGGAAGATATGGTTTTCCACTTGAAGAAAGCTCTATATGGACTTAAACAATCCCCTTAAGCCTAGTATGCTAGATAGGACAAATACTTATTGAAGCTTGGATTCACTAAAGGTATTGTTGATAGAAACTTATATTTCAAGTTGGATCATGATAAAGAGTTGATTATTGAGGTCTTTGTTGATGACATTATTTTTGGAGGAGATGATAATATATGCATGTTCAGTTTTCTGATGAAATGAAGAATGAATTTGAGATGAGTATGATTGAAAAGATTAATTTATTTCTAGGATTGCAAGTGACCTAGTTAGACAAGGGAAATTTCATATCTCAGTCCAAATATGTGAGAGAGCTATTGAAGAAATTTTGGATGGAAGAATCAAAGCATGTTGGTACTTCCATGGTGACCGGATGCAAGCTAACATAGAATGATGATTCTCCTAAGGAGAATCAAACAAGGTATAGGTCAATGATTGGTGGATTGCTCTACTTAACACAAACTAGACCATACATTATGAATGTTGTATGTATGGTTGCTAGATTTCAGGCTGATCCAAAAGAGTCTCATGTGACTACTATTAAGAGAATCTTTAGATATCTGAAAGGAAGAGTTGACTTTGGACTTTGGTATCCAAAGGATCATGATCTTACTTTGAGTTCATATACTAATTTAAATTGGGCTAGACATGTAGATGATAGGAAAAGTACTAGTGGTGGTGGGTATGTGCAGGATCATCATGGAAAAAATAGGCCCTTAAGTGGCAAAAAAATCAAAAAAATCAGTGTTAGGCAACTTGACGTAAAAATTTGAATAACTTATCTATATTATTTCAAAAATATGTAAGAATAAAATTTGTAGAAAATTGAATGTAGTTTTCTAAACTACTAGGTTTTTTTTTTTTTAAATCTATTTGGTGAAAATTTGAAATTTCAATACAGTAGTACTTAAATTTCAGGGAAAAAATAATATTTTTTATATAAGTACCTCTCATGTCCGATGTGATGCATATTTTTTAATTTTTCCCAATTAAATAATTAATTATGAATTTTTATTACAACTTTTAAAAAGTATAAAACTTGTATGTCTGACCACCTTAACTTGGTCAAAAATTCATGAAATTTATTTTTTATTTTTTTAATCCTATAGTATGTGAAGCATAGAATGTGACGCATGTTTCAGATTCAAAAAATGTGATATTGTTTAAAAGCTATAGATGTTTTTCAATCAACCTATCGATTAGGAATTTAGTCGTAATTCTAATAGAAAATGAATAATAATTATTTATTAAATTCAAATTAAAGTATAATTTATATTGGTGGAAAGCTTAGAATTTCCTCTAAAACCCTTTCGTTTCATCAATTTTGGGTAAAAAAGGTCATCAGCCACATACCCTACAAATACCCATAATATTGCCACTTTTTGGCCCATCATGATCCTACACATACCCTGGTGCTTTCTTTCTAGGGAAGAAGTTGGTGTCCTAGTTGAGCAAAAATTAGAATTCCATTTCTCTATCTACTGTAGAAGCAGAATATATTACTAATGTAAATAATTGTACTCAAGTGATATGGATGAAAAAAATGTTGAAAGATATCAAGGTGATATATGAAGATCCTATTTCCATATACTATGACAATTCAAGTGCAATAAATATTTCAAATAATTTGGAGCTACACTCTAAGACTAAACATATATCAATCAATTTTTCACTTCTTGAGGGAGAAAGTGAATGACAAAGAAGTCAGATTGGAGTATGTGCCTGCCAAAGAACAAATTGCAGACATCTTTACTAAGTCATTTCCGAAGGATACTTTTGAGTATCTTAGAGGAATGCTAGGGGTAATTACCCCTCCTGATAAGAACTAAAAGATGAATTTATTTAAATTAATCTTTGAGCTACATTGCTATATCCAAATTTAGATTGATGTTTATGTGGCTACTACTTAGGGGGAGTAGTCAGATGGGAAGATATGTGGTTCAAAGCATGTATATGGAAAATTCATGGTTACCTTTACCATTGATGTCAAAGGGGGAGAAGTGTAATGTGAATTTAAATCTTCTGAGGAGAAGATCCTTGTGGGAGAAGGGTAGTTGAGAAGCAAGTGTGTTGGATTGATGGTATTTCTAACATCATGTTTTGCCATCAATGCCAAAGGGGGATGTTTTTGGATGTTTTGGATGTGTTGCTGATATGTGGTTGCCATTGATGTCAACACTATTATCATTTGGTGTATCAAAGGTCGTATATGTCGAGGATATTGAGAAAATTGTAAAAGAAAGTGTTCTAGGTTTCCAATGGAATTGTGTAGGTCATGAAGGCATATTGTTTTGTACATTGTAGTTCAGTTGTTGTGGACTAAAGGGTTTTTTTTTAGTGTATCTAGATCATCTACTAGAATTTTCAAAGGTCCACGTATACATTTGATCATGTTGTCGTTTGACAATATTTTTGTTGTCTCTATTAGTGTTCCTGAGTGAATTTTGTGTGATTATGGTAATCTCAATTGTTGTGGATAATTCTCTATTGTTTCTTGATATTTTTGGATGCTTCTAGATCATGCTCTATATTTTTGGTACACCCACATTGATCAATGTGTTCATGGTCAAATATTTTTCTCTGTATGTTCAATTTTTCATGTTCTTGGGAGACATTATGATGGTACTGTGTTGTGGATCTTCAAGGAGATATTCATTGAAGTCTTTTTTTGTTGGAGTTGTTAATTTAGGTCTCCACTATGTTATGGCCAACCTTGGTGGATCCACATTGAATATTTATTTGTAAATTTAGGTCAACATTGTAATTATGTTTTATTTATTTTTCTATCAAACTAAGTTGATGTAATCTCATGTAGTGGATATATAAGAGTGATTGTTTCATCAGTGTAGTGTGTGAAAGAGGTGCTTCATGTGTTGGGTGTGCTCATATGTGTGTATGTGTGAATATCATTCAATTACAGAGTAGAGTGTGAAGAAGATTGAGTGAAGTGTGAAGTAGTTTGAGTAAAGGAGTTTTATGTGCTTAATTGGAACTATAATCAGGCTTGCATAGAAGCTATTTTCTTAGTTCATACCCTACGTATTTTAATCCTATTCTATATTGTTGGGAAGTGAACCCCTTCAATAATTGTAAGCAGTGAGCTCTAGGAAGTGTTCCTGAATGCATGTGCATTCCCCTTTATTATTTTCATTATACTTTTAATAGGGTATAATATTGTGGACTAATCTCCACCATGGTTTTTCCCCTAATAGGGTTTCCATGTAAAAAAAAATTGGTGTTCTCTATCTCTCTAGTGTGTTAATTTCTTATGGTTAATTCCTTATTCATTAGATCTAAGATTAAGTTAATGAAAATTTGAAAAGTTCATTATTTTGTGACAACTAATTCACCCCCCTCTTAGTTCTTTGTCCTTTTTTTTCCAACAGTACTCACAGCTTCTCTCCAATAGATATGAGGAACATTTCCTTCCAGCATCATATTTCTAGTAGCATCTTCAATTGTTTTGCTCTTCCTTTCCACAACTCTATTTTGTTGAGGAGTCCATGGTGTAGATAATTGTCTCTTTATTCCATGCTATTCACAAAAGGAATTAAATTCACCACCTCTATCTGATCTTAGACATTTAATCTTCAAACCTATCTCTGTCTCAACCATAGTTTTAAAGATTTTGGACTTTTCTAGTGCTTTAGATTTCTTCCTTAAGAAATTAACCCATACCCTTCTAGAATAATCATCAATGAGTAACATGAAATAGGTCTATAACCTTGTAAACTTCTGACCTTAGAGGTACCACATGGATCATAATGCACTAGCTCTAACAATTCATATGAACAATTCTTTTTACTTTGAAATGAAATTCTAGTTTGCTTTCCCAATTGACATTCCTTACATATTGCATTAGTAGGTTTCACCAACTTAGGTAGATCTCTCACAACCTTAGTGGAACTTATCTTGAAAATATTATCAAAGTTAACATGAAATAACCTCCTATGCCATAACCAACTTTCATCAACTTGAGGGTACGTGTAAGATCATCATGAAAAAGACAGGCCCTTAAGTGGCAAAAAAATCAAAAAAATAAGAGTTAGGAAACTTGATGTAAAAATTTGAATAAGTTATCTATATTATTTCAAAAATATGTAAGAATAGAATCTATAGCAAATTGACTGTAGTTTCTAAACTAATAGGCTTATTTAGAAAAAGAAAAAATCTATTTGGTGAAATTTTGAAATTTCAATGTAGTAGTACTTAAATTTCAGGGAAAAAATAAGTAGGTGTTTGTCTGACCACCCTAACCACAATAAAATGATAATATTTTTCATATAAGTAGAGGACTCATGTCTAGATGTGATGCATTTTTTTTGTAATTTTTTTCCAAGAAAATAATTAATTATGATTTTTTTATTACAACTTTTAAAAAATATAAAAACTCGTATGTCTAACCACCTTAACTTGGTCAAAAATTCATGAAATTTAATTTTTCTTTTTTTAATCCTATAGTATGCAAAGCATAGAGAGTGACGCATGTTTCAGATTCAAAAAATGTGATCATGTTTGAAAGCTATAAATGTTTTTCAATCAGCCTATCAATCAGGACTTTAATCATAATTCAAATAGAAAATGAATAATAATTATTTATTAAATTCAAATTATAGCATAATTTATATTAGTGGAAAGCCAAGAATCTCCTTTAAAAACCCTTTTCATTTCATCAATTTTGGGACAGAAAAAGGTTGTCAGCCACATACCCTACAAATACCCATCATATCACCACTTTTTGGCCCATCATGATCCTGCACATACCCTTGAGCAATCAAACAACTTTTACTAATAGCACTCAAGTGAAAGATATTACCTTTTGTCTTTGTACTTGATGCAATTTCATTTATGAAACTCAATATTCTGCACTTTCCATCCTTGACCTAAAGCTTGTATCCTTTATCAACCATTTGACCAACACTCAAAAGATTATGCTTCAATCCTTCTACATATTGAACATAATCAATAGTATGCTTTCCATCAAGAGAAATGCAACCTCTTCCACAGATCATGCACCAATTGTATTATCACCAAATCTCACAACGCCACCATCATACTTTTCCAAGCTTACAAACTTACGTTTGTCTCCTGTCATATGATGTGAACATCCACTATCAATCGCCCATTCATCTTTTTCTTCAACTCGAGCAACTAGAGCTTTTTCCACATTAGTACAACCAACAAATTTAGTAGATACAAGACTATTTTCCTTGATAGCAATAAATACCCATTCATCATCACTTCTATTTCCTTTATCAGATTCATCGTCTATCACACCTTCATCAGCAACATAGTAACACTTCTTCTGAAATATAGGCTTGTTATGTCTTGGTTTAGCAACTCTTTCTAGACACCTTGATGCAAAATGACCTATCTTATTACAAGAAAATAATTTAAGAGGAAATTTTCTTTCATACTTACCTTTTCCTCTCGGTTCTCTTTTGACAATAAGTCCTTCCAAATCTTATAGCTCTCTTTCTTCTTCTTCAATCTATCTGATTTCATCCTCATACTTGAATGTCTTTCTAGATGACCAATCACTCGGATCATATCTTTGTCTATCTCTCCCAAAAGTAGTAGCCTTGAATGCATATTCAACCTTAGGAAGGGCATCACCAAATTTTCTCAACTCAAACGTAGTTGTTGATAGTGTTTTTATGCACTTCTCAACACAGGCAGTGCGTAGGTGCACTACCTCTCTTGAAAGACAATCTCCCACAATCAAGTTGTAGAACACTATCCCAAGGTCTCTCGGATGTCAGGTCATGACAGTACTCAGATACCTCAGTAGTTTGATGTGATTTGCTGGAATCACAAGGCGGTCTTACAGAAATACGAAGTATGGGCATAAAACATGAAGTTGGATCTTCGGAAAGGAGTTTTTAATATGTAAGCAGTTATGTCTCAACTGTAGGTTCAAACAGTAGTCTCAAACTCCGTCTAGTTGTTAGATTTTGCTTTATAATGTGCAACGAACCTTGGTATTGTTCAGTTTCTAAAGAAAGTAAAAAGGAGCGAAGGGGAAGAAAAGTTCCTAAGCCTAAAGCTTGCTGTGAACAGTGATAATGGAGTCCCTGCAATGGACAATTCCTTCAAAACAATATCCCACTTAACCAGGGATTTCACAGTATCATGGAAATTGTGCAATCTTCTAAGGGCTGCAGATTTTTATCCTTCATCCACCACATACATGCATGAATTAAAGATAAGTGTTTGGGGCAGCTTAAATCAGGTCCAGGCTAACTTTGCAAAGCTATTTACCTTCAGCAAACAACAAAAAGTATGGACCGAGGGATCATCAACAAAGCAGGAATTTTCATGGACAGCCAACAGCATTCCTAAGATTATCCAGATAACATGAATAGCTAACTAAACAGCAAAGAGATCTAAGCTAACATCTAATATTGGAGAAGTGAATCAATAGACATGAGAGAAAACAAAGAAATGCACCAAGTCAATGCTATTTCTCATAAATTTCAGCAGCATGCCTTTACAACAACTCAACTCTCTCTTTGCAAATGAGAGGAGTGCTCTATTTATAGTTTTTCAAAAGTCAAATGAATGGCCAAGATTCATTACAATTGTGTGGCCACGATTCATTACAAAATAGGGTTTCACCTACCCCCAAATAGATTTACAATTAAAAAGCATCTTTTGTCTTTTTCTTATTTCGTCATCTAGTGGATGACACTATTTGCATTTCGTCCTGTAGCTGATTGCTATTTCTTTGGCAGTAGCTACCTTTCTGGGAGGTCTTCTTCCT
This sequence comes from Sequoia sempervirens, assembly GCA_007258455.2. Lineage (NCBI taxonomy): Eukaryota > Viridiplantae > Streptophyta > Pinopsida > Cupressales > Cupressaceae > Sequoia > Sequoia sempervirens. Next base: position 19,039 of record VDFB02106999.1, read on the forward strand.
TGGCTGGGCTGTTTGGTTGCTCCTCGGAGGCTGCGTGTTCAATATGCTTGAGGATTACGGCCTGAAGCTTGTCTACCTCGAGGACCTCGCATCTCAACGCCTGGTAGCTCCATTCCTTAGCATTCTCTTCCAGCTGCTTCCAATCCTCATCATACTTTGAGCCCTGATCTCTGAAGAGCTCTGATCTATCGAAGGTACGGGCAGTGAAACTCAAGAAGTCCGTTGTGATATCTCTGGCTATCCCGTCCTTCATCCTTTCCTCAAAATATGACCTAACCTTCTCTGCATCCAACTGCACCGTGGGCATATCATGGCCTGTTACCATCTTGAGGTACTCGGCGCGTTCCGCTCGGATTTCCTTGATCCATGCAATATCTGGATCCACCCTGTCCTGGATCTGCTCCATCCTCTCTTTACGGTTGATGAGGTCCCTGCGCCATATGTCAACCAACCAGTGATCCTCCTTCTTCAATTCTAGCCTTTCTTCCCACGTGCTTTCTGGCATTTGAAGGATGGCCTCAACCTTCGGGAAGGTAGAGTCGTAGATCACAGGGAAGCTGGTGCAGAGCTTCTTCATGCTTTCCAAGGACCGAACTAAGTCTAGGAACTTGTTGATTATCTGCATAGCCAAGCCGATCCCTATGTTTCCGACCTTAGCAACCTGCTGGAACCAGTCCTCCGTGGTCTTCTCTAAGTTTTTTCTTCTTTCCAGCTTATCTATCTGCTCCTTGGAGAGTAGCTGTGGCGTGGCCGTCGAGGTAGTGGGGAGGTCGTCTATTGAAGACCACTGTTGGATGTAGTCAGTTAGGGCAGCAACCTGCGCCTTAAGCTCATCCTTGGTAACCTTATCTTGTTTAATCAGGTGCACTACCGTGGCCACCGACTCCTCCAGATGTCCGACCTTTTGTTCCCTGGTTGCTGTCCCTAAGTTGACCGTGGAGATATTGTAGTTTACTCCGGCTTGGCCAACAGTTGGCGTCGCTATTTGTGCAGCCCGGGAGCCAGAAGCGTCCATGGTTATCCTGGAACGGACCTTAGGCTTCTTCTCCTTCTTTGTTGTGGCTAGAGATCGAGCCAAGATGGCTTCCAACCTCGACCTTGGGTCGCTTAGGACAGGAGTAGCCTTTTCAAGTTGTTTTTCCAGCCAGTCGGGCATGGCGGATTTATCCTCGGGTGTACCATGGCTGCCTTCACCCGTCTCAGCCAGAGGCAAGAATTCTGCTTCCTTTTTCCTTTCAAGCTCTTCTTTTTCCCTGGCAACATCCTCCTCCTCGTCGGAGTCTGGATAAAGTACGAGGTGTTTAATGGGTGCCTCGGTGGTCAGTACCTGAATGGGATCCTGTTCTTTGGCTGCCCCTTCTCCTTTCTTCTCTTCAGCGGCCTCGGGTTCTGGACTCTTCACCATGTGGGTCTCAGCCTCAATGATATCCCTTTTTGACTGCTCCTTCTTACGGCTGCCCCTGCTCACCACGCAGCGACCGTTCTGTCTCCTCCCCAACATTTTTAGGCTGCTGAGCCAACTCTTCTTCCTCGTCCTCAGAGAAGACCCGAATAACTTCCTTGGCATCCGAGCCATCCTCTCCGTCCCCGCCCTCAGAAGAGCCTGTCTCTTCTTCCTCGTAGGCAACCTTGTCGATGGTTCTACGCCCAAATTCAGGTTGCTCATAATAATCATCGGCCTCCTCTTCGACAGGCTTGGAAGCCTCCCGTTCCAGTTCATCCATCTCCTTGGAAATCTGCATTGTGGCCTCCATGGCCGGCGGACCTGTTGGTGGTTGCGAAGGCTGAGATGTTGCAAGGGCCTGGGCCAGGGCTGCTTGGAGAGCGGGGTCCATTAGGAGTTGCGAGAGCTCAGGAGGAAGACTCTGCAGGTGCCGTGTAATGGCCTCGGGCACGCTAGAAAGGGGAAGAGGCGATGGTATTGTTGCCAGAGGCAGGGAGGTGATGGGGGACATGGGGGCAGCAGAGGAAGGGGACGTAGTCATGCTCGAGGAAGAGTCGATATTGATTATGGACCCGGCCGGGGGCGAAGAAGCAAGGTGGACAGAAATGTCCACGCCGGTGGAGATGAGGCGATTGCGGCCTGAGAGGCGGGCAGCGCACCAGTTGAGGGAGGAAGGAGCAAGGGGGGCTTGCGTCTCTGTTATAGTCATTGTCTGCTTGAGTCTTTTGGGGGATGAACCTCCCGTGCCCCTTGCTATTTGCTCTTTGGGGTCCGCAGACTGTGCTGTTTCTGCTTCTTTCCTCTTCTGGGACCTGGTGATAGGGGGAGACTTGGAAGTCTCACCAGCTGATGGGGAGGCGGCAACGTCCTCCGTGGCGCTTGGCTCACTTTTGAGAGCTTCATATGTTAGGGTCACCCCCTGTCGTTTCAATTGTGCCACCTGCCCCTCAACCCACTCCTTTGTGCGAGCTATGATTGGCTGCGTGATGGTATCTAGGTCCTCGACTTCTTGCTCATCCCAGTCGATGGAGGGGATTGCCAGGTTGGCAACCATAGGGTACCTTGGGTGCACAAGGGTGGATTCATCCTCCTCAAGCTGATCAGGTACTGGAAATAGTTGCACCCTCTTCAAAAATTGTATTGTCATCCGCATGTAGTGTCTCTTGCGAACCTCCTTATCATCTGCACAATCCGCCCAGAAATATTCAACATGGTACTGGTGGGCGTATGCCGGCCCTAGCGCCTTCCTGACGTGGCCGTGGGGGTCCATTTGTGGGTGAGCCGTGTACCATTCAAAGTTATACTCTTTGAGTTCCTTTTCCGAGTTGCCGGCGCATTAAGATGTTTGCAATCGATAGAGGCCTCGGCCGAGGGTCATGGGATAAGGGATCCCTGCTACGTGTTTCTGGCTAAAGACTGCTTGAATATGTTGGAGCTGCCGGGAAAGCTCCAGGAGGATGATCCGGTCGTTCGGGTATCTTGGCAGCCTGTTCGGTCGTTCCGTGAATCCTTGGGCACGGATGTAGGTGAACTTAGGGAACTGAATGTATAAGAAGGCATACTCCTTCAGGAGTGCCCTGGCGCTGTGAGACACCCTTCTCTCGAAGTCCCCGGCCACCAATCTGATAATGTGGCCTATGAAGGCATCATTGACCCGGCAGTACTCCTTCTTGAAGTAGCGGTATTGTAGCTGAGGATACCGGTAAAAAGGCTTGAGCCCTCGTTTGTGATCCCCCTCCTGCATCGTGAAGAGTCCACTATACTGCCTCTGACCTGCCAAGGAGTACACCAGGTACGAGGTCATGTAGAACTTGTTACTTTTCTTGACATTCACGAACTGCTCGTGGAAGCAGTTGCTGATAATACTCCCCCAGTCGAACGAGCTCTTGGTCTTCACGTCCTCGCCTCCCCGTATGATTTGCTCAATATAGTAATCCATCCACTCCTGGAAGTAGGCGGCTGCTGGGAGGCCCATGACCCTGCTTAGCATGGTTACCAGGTCATGATAATCCTCATGAAAATTGTTGCGGAACAGCTCTTGGGGGACCTTTGCTGCGCTGCCCCGTTTTTCCTTTAACCAGTAAATGTTGATTGACTTGTTGATGCCCAATGGATTGGCATCCCACGCTGCCTGACATTGCTCTAAAGTGGGGACGTACATATGTGGGAATGTAGGAATGTGGAATATTTTTGTAATTCCTTCCGGAGACATGTCGGCAAGGATATTCCCTTCTTTGTCCACGATCGTTCGCGTGTCCGTCTGGTAGGCTTCTCGGCAAGCCATTACTAGCTCAGGGGCTATCAGAGAGGGAGGGAAGTTGGTAGCTTTGGCAATTCCACTTTGGCGTATCAATCGGGCATTCTTTGTTCTAGGGTCGACCTTGACCCTCTGGGTGAACTCATCTATGTCCACCTGGCCTATATTGGTGTCTGAGATCTCCTTCCAGTCAGTCGAGACCTTTGACTGGATCGGCTCACCTTGAAATTGAAACTTCATTTGGTCTTTGTCATCTTTCCCACAAGCAGCCCTTCCGGATTTCTTACCCTTGTCCTTTTCGGTAGAGGCCCCCGAAGTCCCTACGGCCGATTCCATATATCCTGCAGGCAAGGGCAAAGTTAGCACAAGAAACACCAATAACGTTAATGTTAGTCCGTTTTGTGGGTATATTATATAACTAACCATTCAAATGCATCATAAATTTAATTCTCAGATGATACCGATTTCATTTTAGGGCAAATGAGCAATCCGGGCCCGGAGGGCCGGACTTCCCTGACAGAAATGCTGCCAGGAAGGGCAAACACGCACGAAAGCTCCCGGAGACCCCCGCCGGCCAAATTTCGATGTTCTAAGAGACCCAAGATGAAGAATGGCATGATTTAGGATGTGGGTCGAAGTCAGATTTTCAATTTGGATTGATTTGGGTCGATTTAGGGAACTCCGGGGGTTTCAGGCCAGAAGGTAGTCAGGCGAAGGAAGCCGGCGGCGGCGAACACCAGACGGAAGTCTGGAGGCGGAAGCCCTGATGCCGAAACCCGGGAAGGAAAAGGTCGGCCGTCATCAGGTTTGGTTTCACAATTTTATACCGGACGGTATTCGGGGCACCGGGACCCGGAGGCCGGGAGGCTGCTAGCTGACGGCTGCCGTGTAATTTTGATCGTTTCGAACGGCGGCGGCGAGCAGACTACCGGGGCCCGGAAGACGGGATGACATGGGGAATAGGCCGCAACACTTACTTGTCGATGATTTGCACAGCAGCGGCGAAAGGGGAACCGGGATCCGGAGATCGGAAAGACGGGAGACACCGGCCGCCGCAAATGAATAGGCTGTGACGGCGAAGAGGCAACCGGGCTCCGAGACACGGGGCGCAGTTGGTGGATGGCCTCCGGGGTTCCCCTTGTACGCACGAGCGACAGCGGTGGCGAAGGATGGACCGGGACCCGGAAGGCGGGCCGACGCGCCCCGACGGCCGCCGCAAGATGTTTGCTCTGGCCAAAACGGCGGCGGTGAAGGACATCCCGGAGTCCGAAGGCCGGGAAGCCGGAAGGGTTCCGCCGTGAGCAGCGGTGGAACCGTCACGGAGTTCCGGGGACGGAACTCCGGACGGCCGGGCCCGAAGGGTCCGGGGGACGCGGAGACAGGGGATAGCCGGAAGACCCTTATGTTAAAACGGCAAAAAATTGAAGGCAGCAGCCCGGGACGGGAAACCCGGAGGGCCAGGCCCGGAAGGGCTGACCTCCGCCGGCGGGGTTCATGGCTCGGATCTTGACAGCGACGGAGGGTCTCGGGCCCGGCGGCGTTCTTCGCCCTGTGCGAAGAACACCCGCGACACGGACAAGTCCCGGGAGACGAAAATGGCGATTCCGACGGGGCCGCAGAAAATTTAAGGATATGGGTTTGGTGTGCAACGCAGAGAGTGTTCATTTTATGCAATTTAATTTGGTTGCTTAATTCATTTAAATCCTCAAACTGATCAAAAATAACGGGAGAGCGAACGAGGATGGCCTACCTCCAACTTGCTAAGCGGGACGACGATGGGATCCACTGGCAGAGTTGACGGGACGATGCTAGGGTCGATGATCGCGATGGTGCAGTTTGCAGTGGGCTCCAATTCAGTCGCTGCTCCAATCCACTAAAATTCGCAAGTTAAAATGACAGTGGCGGGCCTCGGTTTATATACCCCATCGGTCATTAATGGTTGCAATTAATGCTCGTACGATCGCGCCAAAAGTGGGTGAGATTCAAATTCGAGTCGGCGGCGGCGACGAGGGCTTCAGGATCCGGCGGGCGGGAGGCCGCTCAACAACGGCCGCCACATGAACCCTCGGTGACTTCAGACGGTGGCGGCGACGGAACGGCCGAGCCCCGGATGGCGGAGTGCAGTGAAGAGTTCGCCGCCGTTATATTTTGCACTTTGTTTGAACGGCGGCGGCGAAATGGACCACGGGGTGGTGGCGTGGTGATGGCGTCGGGGCCGCGGGATGAAAGTCCGGTATGAAGTCTGGCTCGAGGGCTGGGAAGGGCGGGCCCGTCGGGAAAACGAATAATACATGAACTGATAGCAATTTGGAATTACCGGAAGAGTGAGGAAAGATCTGTGGAAGCGCTTGGCGGGCTAAGCGGAGGAAACCGAAAGAGGGAACCAGAGGCCGGGCGAGGCAGCGGGGCACCAAAGCCCTAATGGCCTTAGGACCCCACAAGGCCCCGGAGGGCACCAAAATTTAAAAGGGGGGAACCACGGTCGATCTTAGGATGAAACTTTAGGGTAATACCGACCATGCAAAACGTCAAAAAAGAGGGGCATGCAAAACGAGGCGGCCCCGACAGACCCGACAAGGCAAAAGGAAAAGAGGGTCCCCGTTCCGAACGGGGCGTGTGTGCTGGGGGCACAACAGTAGTCAACTTACCAACCAATGTATCTTTGGTTATCATTGTTACAGTTTGGATCTCTTCAATAGCACTAGCTTTGAATTTGTAAGAATCGGGTAGGGATATAAGCACTTTAGCAACAATTTAAAATTCATCTATCTTTCCACTAGCATATCTAATACCACACACAAGTTCATTCACTCTCTACATGAAAGTGTTAATATTCTCATCATCACCCATTCTCAACCTTTCATATTTCCCTTTCAAACTTTACAACTTAGCAATCTTCACATTAGCATCACCTTCATACAAGGTTTCCAACTTTTTCCAGATCTCATAAGAAGTGTTTAGATCCATAACATTAGTCATCTCAGAATTAGTCAAAGTAGTCAATAAAGCTTCCTTAGCCAAAATATTATACGTAGCATCTCTAATCTTAACAAAAGTAGTAGGATGGTCATTCTATGGAATAATGTGCATATTACTTGTAATGCTCCAATAGAGTTCACCAATGCATCTCAAATGGAACTCCATTTGAGTCTTACATTAAGAATAATTTGTTACATCAAATATCGTACTATCCTTCTTGTAACTTGCCATCCTGAATCACCTTAAGCTATTAAAATTATTCCAAGGAACCTTCTCTAATACCAATTGTTGGAAATACAAGGGTATACAACTAAGAGGGGGGGTGAATCAGTTGTCACATAAATTCAAAACTTATTCAAATTATTAACCTTATTCTCAGATCTGATAATTAACCAGGAAAGCATGAATCAACAACACATTAGAAGCACACATAACACCAAGATATTTTATTTGGAAACCCTGTTAGGAAAAAAACCACGATGGAGGTCAGTCCACAAGATTATACCCTATTAAAAGTATAATGAAAATGAAATATGAGGAATGCACATGCATTTAGGCACACTACCTAGAGATCACTACTCAATTACAAAGGAAAACACACTATCTTACAAAGAGATTTAGATTAAATCCATTCGGATTTTGAATTGAGAAAATAACATCTAATAATGCCTGATTACAGTTCCAATTAAGCACATGAACACTTTGTCACTCTTCTTCACTCTTCTTCACACTTCTTCACAATTCTTCACACTTTTCTCTGCATTCGAGTGATATCCATACATACACACACTTGACATCCACTAGCTGCATATCTTCACACACTTCAACTTGAATAACCAATCACTCTTATATAAATCTACAACATGAAATTTCATCGCTACAAGTCGGCCACAAAGAAATAATGAAATTAATATAAGTTGTCGGCCCAAATCATTAAAGATTATCAATGTGAATAAGTTCAAAAGTCATCCACAACTTAGTCAGGACCCAAAACAATATCTCTAACATGAAAAAACTTCAATTAATTACTCAAATATCCACAACACGCTTCAACACCATGTTGACCAAGGAAAAGAAAAAACATGAACACGCAAGAGAAAATCACCAACCATGACCACAATTATCAATGAAAACATGAAACAAAGATATAGAAAAATCTAGAAACATCCAAAAGAAACATGAATCACCAGAGTAAAATCCACAACAACTGAACTAACTGAAATAATATCATCCTCAATTAGGAACACTGACTGAAGAAACATAAAAACTATCTGAATGGAAATCTTCATAACTTGATCAAATCTTCATGTGGATCTCTAAAACGCGACATGGATAAACTAGATACACTCATAAACAAACCCTTTAGTCCACAATATCTAATAATAAACATACATAAAACATACTGACAAACTAAACTTCACTTTACCACTGACAACCTGCAACTTATTTCTTTAAAATTATCTCAATATCCTTGACATATAAAACTTCAAATGCATTTATGCTAATAGTGTTGGCATCCTTGACAATCATATATCAACAACACAACCACAACATCTAACAGTATGTCACATGTGAGCCAACTTAAGGCATGTCATCCACATCCCAAGCTTTCTATTTATGTTCATGAAAGGTTAATTGCTAGCCAAAAGAGGCAACAACAAGTGACATACGAGGACAAGGCTACTTAACCCCTAGCACCCACTTAGTGTAGGAAAAAGGTGAGCTGAAATGATTGATAAGATGCATGCTAGAGTGGAAATCAGTATCAATTAGAGGAGTTAGGCTGCCTCTCATAAGGGAGAACACCAAACTCCTTAAAATGTTGGATTTTACTACTTAAATCCTTACATTCATTAGTGGAATGACCATGAATTCTATGATATGCACAAAACAAAGTCTTGTAATATAATTTATTTCAAGTTATAGGAGGGAGAGAGATCAAATGATCTTGAAAAAGTCTCAACAAGATACCCTCTTGATGAATGGTAGAAGATGTTTCTATATAGTTTTTTTCAAAGTACATCTTGTTTAGTATTAGTTGTCATACCTACACAAGACTTTAAAGATTGTGATATATTTTTCTCTTGTATAGGAGGTTGTAGAATCTAAAAAATTCAATTCATTAGTGTTTTGTGAGATGACATTGACATTAAGCAAAGGTGTATTTGTTTTCTAAATGTTTTGATAACTTTCAAGACCACTATTCTCTATCAATTCAGGATGCTTTATAGTTAAACTTGGCTCAGAAGAATGTTGTGTGAGAGTGTTGATTTTGAGTGAAGGCTTGGAAATTTCTATCAAAGGACAATATCTAAGACCATGAGTTGTTTGATTTGTGATAGGATCTATAGGGTTATGGATACCTTGATCATTAGCACCACATCCTTTTCCACTGTATCCAAGTTGTTTCGTAGGTTCATAACCTCATCCATAAAGCTTTTTCATTACTTTTGAATCAGGTGGTTGTTCATGATTAATCTCACTAAAGTTTATTGTGTAGTTTGATTCTTTTTCTGAAGTGATTGAGGTGGATGCTTTCAAAGGATCGTGTGTGTTTTGTGTTGACATGACTGCCTTTTCATTTCCTGTATTTGAATCTTTGTTTATGATATTGTACTCTCCCATGACTGTTGGTGTGAAGTCTAAGGAACCCCAATCATCATCTAATAGCTTTGTGTGTTGTTCTTTTTTTTTGTTGTTGTATAGGCCCCACATGTGTAGTTAATGTTGATGTGTTTAAGGGATTTTTTTGTGTTTTTCTTAATTTGTAAGACACTATAAGGCTCAAGACCAATGTCAATTGTGTACACTTGATTTTGGTAAATGTATTTCATTTTACAATGAGGAGTAGAAGGCGCCCCATTTATTGCATGAATCCAGGGTCTACCTAAGATAAGAGTACGTGAAAGTTCATGAGGTGTAACATGGATTGGTGTATTCAATGTGGCAACTCCAATTGTAAGAGGTATGATGATCACCCTGAGTGGTTTCTTTTCAACATTTTCAAATCCCTTAATAGATAAACAATTAGGTTGAATGTTTGTTTGATCAATGCCAAGCCTATCCATAAGGCTCACACTACACACATTAAGTGTAGAGCTGATATCTAAAATAGTTCTCTTTCTTCCTTTTTGTTTGTATTGAGCTATGATCAAGAAAAGGATCATTTTGTTTTTGCACATCCAAAGAGGTGAGTTAACTTTGGTGGAAAACAATGTCAGAATTGTGTCCTTGAATCATGGTTTATATGTCAGTTGGTTGTGCATTAGAAGGGATAAGAACTTGTTTTAAGGCTATTTTAAGCATAGTGTGATAGGTAGGTGATTTCTAAAGAAGGTCCCAAAGGGATATCTTTGTGGGAGTGCTCTTAAGTTGCTCAACAAGATCATACTCCCTTAATCGAGGAGCACTAGGTAGTATAGAATTGGGAAAAGGTAAGGAGGTTAGAGTTGGTTGTGGTGGTGATGGACTATTTCAAGTTTTATATGTATGAGCAATCGTATTATGACTTAGTTTCTATGAAACATTGTTCTTAGGTGGGTAAAGGACATGTTCGGGTTGGTTTTGGGTTCTAGGATAAGTTCAGGTTGATTTTGAGTTTGTTATTTATGTGAAGGTGGGTAGATAATTAGAGGGTTCTTAGGATCTCCCATGAGGTATGTATGAGTTCCATTGATTGAGGGGGATCTAATGGAAACCTGTGTATTCATAACGTTAGTGGTCTTAGTTTGATGTATCTCTAATAGAGGGAAATTGAGAATCACTTTTCTATCTAAGGAAGACATATTAGTATTGTTGTCATTTTCTAGCACCATGATATTCTCCCTAAAAGGAGAGTTTTCAAGGGAACTAAGAATCAAATGTTCTTGACATTCATGGATTGGTTCTTCTTAAATGACTTCATTGCAAGTAGGGGAATGATCAATGGTTCAATTTTCATTCTCTTGTTCTATATTATCTACCCTAATAGGAGAGCTTGCAATGTGGTCATCCAAGTTTAAAGTTTGTGAAGTAGCTTCATCACAAGTGGGGGCAGCAAAAGAAGGACCACTATGAATTTCAAATAGATTATCCCAAATGGTAGGAGCATTAGGGAAGGGAGGGTGAAGACTCTCATGATTCTTAATAGGGGTATCTTCTAACACCAACCTATCGTCGTGGAATTGAGGAGGGATATTAGGAGAAGGAAAATGTTGATTTTCATTGTTATGGAGATTAGATAAGGTGATGTTTAGAAATGTTTATATGATCTAATGCTCTTGTTCTCTAATGTCTTCCAAAGGTAGAAGAGGAGATGGACAATCAAGACTCTCAATTCTTGAATCTTCTTGCACCAATATGCCTTTGTCACTAATAGGAGAGGTATTGGGAGAAGAAAAAGTATGATTGTTATGATTATCTAGACTTGCATCCTCTTGCATTATGACATTCTTAAAAATCTAATAGGTACTAGGAGGGTATATAACATGCTTATCAAATGTTTTACTTTGTTGTCCTAGACTATATCCAGGAAAAATGGAATCATACAAGCCACTTGATATTCTAGAAATATGAAATGCTTGAATAGAACACATGCTAACATGAGAAAGTAAATAAAGTGAAATGAAATGGTCTAAAATGAAATATTTAAATGCAATTTTCAAATGTGAAACAAGGTAATTTTCTGATTACATTATGCAAGAACATAAAAGGTGAAATGTTGTAAATGCAAATGTGAAATTGAGCAATGCATGAAATGAGCTATTTTAAGCTAGATCTAATGAAATGCATGTTACAGAAACTCAACCAACTTATACAGATAGGTAAGGGTAGCAAACAAAAACTTAAAAATAGGTTTTTTAGTTCTATAAATGATAGTTTCAGGGGTGGAAAGGGACTAATTCGCTCAAGGTGGTGAATGAGTCCCAGTGGATTTTTTTTTAGAATTTTCAAAAAATTATAAGGGATTTTGATGTTTTTTGAGCTTTATGATGTAGACCTAAGATGCAATTGTGGAATTTTAGAAAAGTCTAATGATTTTAGATGCAAAAATGCAACATATATGCACTTTCACTAATGCAAAATTTGGAAACCCTAGATGCAAATTAAACATTGCAATAACTAATGCATTGTTAATCCAAGTGAAACCTAAGATGAGAATGCAATTGAAATCAAAAAGAGAATATTCAAAATTCAGGTTCACCAAAATGTAAACAAAGATTTTGGGACACAAGGGCTTTCTTGCACTTCTAGGTTTTTTCACCTAAAAGGAGAAAGATGGGACAAAATGCAATGTAGAAATTCAAAATTAATGCAAGAATGGATGAAATATGCCTAAATAAAATTTAAAAATGCAATAAACTAAAAAATAAAGATGATTATTAATGCAAAACTATTGAAATGTAGGTTGTTTGAAAACACATTGTGATATGCAAACATGTGATAAATGACCCAGAAATGCAAACAAAACTAGACAAAAAGTTATGAAATAGAATGTGTACATATATAGGCTAAAAAAGGATGGAATGAAGGTCTAGAATCTTGATAAAACTAATGCATAATCCAACTAGGACACTTGTGCCAATTTGGGCAACTTAGTCCTAGATCTGGAAAACTACTCTAGAGCCTATTTCAACTAAATGGGTATCTGAATCTATAGAAATCACCGAAAGGCATGTATAGTGGGAATAATTCACCATTATTGGTGACTTAGTCCAATTCTATATTTCTAAAAATTTGAAAGGGGAAACGGAAGCGCTCGGTCTGCACATTGGTTCTCTACAGGTGTCTACTTTTGAAACTCTAACTTTTGAGCCTGAAAGTGACTTTTATTGGATATTTTAGCCTTGCAATGAGGAAGATGACTCCAATAACTCTTCAACCTATTCTTCAATTATTTTCAATTCCTCAAGATACCTAAATCTACAAACAAATAAGGAAAGAGAAAGAAATGTTGAATGATAGGGCATGGGGATTTGCCTTAATCAAACCCTTTTTTTGGTAATTAAACCAAAATGAAGAAATAAGACAATGAAACATGAATCAATGGAGTTAGATACTTTCCATGATTATATATCTTTATTTTCTACCACAATGAATGAAGAATATGTCCATGAATGTCCCTGAAAGCTCTCTTGATGACTTGAAATGATAAAAACCCTAGCTTGCTTGACTTGGGAGAGAAGATAAATGATGAATAGGATGAATGAATAATGAATTATGGTTTAGAAGCTTTCTTTATAGGAAATCCACCTAATTTTCCTATTAGTTAGATCCCTAAGGCTGACATGAAAGAAAATAAAACTTAAAATCCAACTTTTCCTACTCAAAACTCAAAAATAACCCAAATGGGACTAATTCGCCACTTTGGGAAACTTAGTCCCACCTGGAAGGGAATCATTTACCCAAATGGGAAACTTAGTCCCAGAGGGCCCCTTTTTCCAATTGGATTGTTGGGGAGTGAAGAATTTTAGTTCTTATGTTGATTTCATCAGGTATTTGATCAAATTATGCCTTGGGATACATAATATGGGGCCATAGGGGTCTATTAATGATGATGTAAAGGTCAATTAGGGTTTGGAACATAAAATTCAATGTAAAAGTGTGATTAAATACACTTTACACCATTAAGATAGGGTCCACACAACCTAGAGAGGCACAACATCCAATGTGAATGTGGGTATGTGCAGGATCATCATGGAAAAAATAGGCCCTTAACTAGCAAAAAAATTAGAAAATCCAGAGTTAGGCAACTTGACGTAGAAATTTGAATAAGTTATCTATATTATTTCAAAAATATGTAAGAATACAATCTATAGAAAATTGAATGTAGCTTCTAAACTACTAGGTTTATTTTAAAAAGAAAAATTTATTTGGTGAAAATTTGAAATTTCAATGCAGTAGTACTTAAATTTTAGGGAAAAAAATAAGTAGGTGTCTGTCTGACCACCCTAACCACAATAAAATGAGAATATTTTTTTATAATATTTTAGATATGAGTAGAGGACTCATGTCTGGATGTGATGCATTTTTTTTTTGTAATTTTTTTCCAAGTAAATAATTAAATATGATTTTTTTATTATAACCTTTAAAAAGTATAAAAAACTTGTATGTCTAGCCACCTTAACTTGGTCAAAACTTCATGAAATTCATTTTTTATTTTTTTAATCCTATAGTATACGAAGCATAGAATGTGACACATGTTTCGGATTCAAAAATGTGATACCGTTTGAAAGCTATAGATGTTTTACAATCAGCCTATCAATCAAGACTTTAGTCGTAATTCAAATAAAAAAATTAATAATTATTATTTATTAAATTAAAATTATGTCATAATTTATATTTGTGGAAATTTGAGAAACTCCTTTAAAAACCCTTTTTGTTTCATCAATTTTGGGTATAAAAAAGTCATCAACCACATGGGCCATCATATCACTTACATATTGCCACTTTTTGGCCCATCATGATCTTGCACATACCCATGTGTAAAACACATTACAACACTAGATTAAAATTAATTTTAATTAATAAGCCTTCTAGATTAATGTGATCATGCTATTAAATACATTTTATAAGGAAAAAAATAGGTTCATTAAACTTAGATGCTCAATAAGAGTCTAGAAAAGTGTGAAAGTCATTTGCAACACTTTACATCACCTTTACAAGACATTATTAGATGCATTTTATTCTATTTGTAAGGGTCCAAGACCTAATTTGGACATTTAAAAACCTCACAACACTAAATCAAGGCCCCATTAAGTCCAATTTGTTGTTAATTATTCCCATATCAAGCAAGGACAAAGGGATATTTTTTCTATGTCCACAATAATTAACATGAGTACAAAGTTGAACTTTACCCAAAGGATCAATAACAACATAAACATTAGTGAAAAGGAAAGATTCACTAGATTTAGAAGTAGAAGCAATCATTGAGAATGAAGAGGTACTCATAACCCACCTCAAAGGAGAGACCTTTCTTGGATCCCAAAAATAAGCAATGCCACTAGAACTCCCGAGGTACCAACAGAATAATTATAATAGCCACTAGGCTAGACACTAGAAGCTATATTCAACATGTTGTCCACTGTCAACTTAGTTTCTTGAAGAAAAACAATATCACGAAAGTGATATCTGATCATCTCACAAATAAACTTTTGTCTAGGGTTGTTATTCATATCCCTCACATTCCATGAAATGATAATAATTTATGAGATTGAGAGAAATGGGAATCTAAGGGTTTCACCAACCCAAAATCCACCAATTTCTCACCAAATAATTTAACCTTCTCAACGTGTCTTTCTTTCGTCCCACCTTAGATGATTTCTCTGGAGGCCCCTTTTTAATGGTCTTTTTCTACAAACCTAGAGAATGCACAACCCCACCATGTTTACTAGAATCGAAAGACCCATCCACAAGAGAAGGAATAGAAACCTTTAAGGCACCATCACCCTTAGGGACCAAAGGCACTCCAAGATCCTACAATTAAGGAGGTAAATATATTTCCATCTAACCATCCTACAAAGTCATCAAAGATGGATTCTAATTACTATCCTCTTATCCTAAGATATAATTGGAGGGAGACCTAGTTGTAGTAGTCACCTGATTGAGTAGTAACCTAGTTGTAGTAGTCACCCTTAGGAACAGAGTTGGAGGGAGACCTAGTTGTAGTAGTCACCTGATTGAATTGAGGACATTTCCTTTACAAATACCCATATTCATGACAAAGATGGCATTTGAAAGGAATGGTTTTAGAATCAGGGTGTTTAATCCAAGAAGAGAAATCACTACATATCTCCAAAGAATATGGAAATAGATTATTTAAATCTATCTCAAGATAGACTTGAGCCTAAGATATTACCTTCTTATCAAGAGTTTGTTGAGTTGGACCAACCGGCTTGCTAAGGAAAAAGGCAATCATGTGCAAAATGTCACTACTCCAAAACTCAATCAAAAGCTAACAAAGATAGATCCATACAAGAAACCTCGAAGGTAGCTCCTTAGCCAAATTAAACCTTTCATGGCATGGTTTCATAAAGAGACCAATTTGATTAAAAAAGTAGGGCCCTCCCTCAAAATTCCTATTTCAGTTTGTCATGCATGTAAACACAACCAAAAAGTAATTATTAGCAGTCATCATTACCTCCATATCCCTTTCAAGGTTCTAATTTCAATGAGCCCAAGATTCAAGAGATGGAAATGAGATTTGAAGACCCATGAATTTATAGATAAGAGCATGATAGCTCAAGTAGGAAACATCCTCTAAGATAGACTAAGGTTGAATAACCAAGATAGGAAGGTCTTGGAACCATTCCAAACAACCATTCACTTTCTCTATTTTGGGAAAGCATTTCTTATAAAAAGAACCATCCCCCACTGAAACTTTATTTAAATGATCAATAGCCTTTATATGTGATGAGGAAGAAGGATATGCATGATCTATTCCATGAAAATCCATCAAACTCCAAGAAGTACCCTGTTTTTCCATTACAAATATGAGGCCACAAAGAGATAGAAACCCCAATACTAGATATCATAGCACCAATCAAACTATTCAGAAGAAAGTGGAAAAAAAATTGCATGCAATAAAAAACCCCACCTCAACCACACCACATGGTAGAGAAGGAAACAAACAACAAGCGTTTTAGTAGAAAAATGAAATGCACACCTCCCAACCAAGATGAATCCCTTCCAGATGCCTCTCACATAGCTCCAAACTCTCAAAGACTATCATGCAATGTCACTAATAGGGTTTCCCCTAACCCATGTAGGCATGCACAATCGTAACTTCAAAAAACTTCATCATCCCCACCCATAAGCTCTAATTAGGATTACACTTACCTATCTTATAGTAAGATAAAAATAGCACTGCACAATTATTTTTATTAAAATAAGTGTCATACCTAGGGGAATAGAAGAAAGGAAATCTTCAAAATAAGGGGGAAAACAAGAAGGGAAAGAGAGGGAGAAAGAAAAATAAAATGACAATAAAGATATATATTTTGAGAACCCACTTTTCATAAACAAGATGATGAGGAAGGTACAAATAATGTCAAATATTATTAGATCTTCCTCTAAAATAAAATAAATGTTATTGTAATCTACATTTACTAAAAAAAAAAATTATGGGAAACCATGGAACATGAAGTATTTCAATTGTAAGAGGATATTAGAGAACCATCTTCAGCCAATGAGACATAAAATAAATAGATTGAAGTTGAAGAGGTAATTGCTATAGGGAGAGATTATCTAGTTTAATGTATTGGATGGCTAAGGTGAAAGAAGAGGGAAAGAAAATATAAAATATTATAATTCTCTCTAATGATATGGGAATGCAATTAAATAATGATTTTTTAAAAATTAGAGAATTAATTAGTTGTATACTCAAAATGAAAAAAGGTGAAGATAATTTATTTCCTTGTGGTTGAAATAATTATTAAAGTTTTCAAAGAAATGGAAAGGATCTTATAGTACCATCTCCATAATTGGTAGTACCAAAAATTATAGCAAAAGTGATGTGCTTTAAGAAAAGAATTGACACTTTTCATAAAAGAAGATGATGTGGAAGGTACAAATAATATGTAATAGATCACCTAAATGGAATTAAACTAGGAAGTTATGTCAAAATATCTTTAATTGGTATTATTAGATCTTCCTCTAAAATAAAATAAACATTATTGTAACCTACGTTCATTAAAAAATATTTTTTTATGGGAAACAATGATATATGAGGTATTTCAATTGTAGGAGGATATTAGAGAACCATCTTTAGCCAACGATACATAAAATAAATATATTGAAGTTGAAGAGGTAATTGCTATAGGGAGATCTTATCTAGTTTAATGTAGTAGATGGCCAAGGTGTGAGAAGAGAAAAAGAAAATATTAAATATTATAATTCAATAATAATTTTAAAATAACTATAGAATTAATTAGTTGTATACTCAAAAGGGAAAAAGGTGAAGATAATTTATTTCCTTGTGGTTGAAATAATTATTTAAGGTTTCAAAGAAATGTAAGGGATATTATAGTACCATCTCATAATTGGTATTATCAAAAATTATAGTCAAATTGACACTTTAAGAAAAGAATTGATAGTCCAATGTAACAAGAATCTTGTAAGTGCTATAAAGAATCACAAATGGAGTAAAAAAGAGTATGAAAAAAGTATTTTATCTTGTGTACACATTACATAGTTTATTTATTTGGATAAAGGCAATCTTTATTTTTGGTAATTACAAACAAAAAACAATTTTAAATATTGAAAAAAAAATTAATGCAATACTAAATTTTTTGAATGAATGGGTTATTACATCAAATCATATATTACCAAATTTAGAATTTGTGTTTTATAAAGAGATAAGATCAAGATAGAGTTTATTAATGATAATGCATATTTAAGTTGATGAATTAAGAAGAGATAAGATCGAGATAGGGATCATTAATGATAATGTATATTTCAATTGATGCTTTTCTTTATAAAGTTATGAACATTTTTGTGTCCACAAATTTTTTAATTATAGTATATTTGTAATGATTAGATTACACGTGAAGCTTTTAGTAATATATTGATTAGTTTTGAAAAGAGTGCTAAATTGATAACAAAAGGAGGAACCAAAACATCATGAAATTTAGGGCCAAGGCACAGTTATGGTTAAGTCAAGAAAATAAAATAGTTGATTCATGTGGTTATAAAATAAATTAATATAATGGAAAGAAATATATATAGAATATAATGGTTTATTTGGATGGATAATTTATTATCAATTTAAATAAAGTTGATAATGATTATAGAGCTTGTAGGTTTGAGTCATTATCTAAGCATCAAAATTAATTAATTTACTAATCATTAATAATATTTTTTAAAATTGAAGAATTTAAATGGTGAATAAATACATGGTTAAAAACACTTCGAAATATCATTTTTTTTATTTTCTTAGATAAGGTTAGGAAAATACACTACCTACCAACCCATTTTCGTTGAAACAAATAATCATTTTGTTATAACCGAGTTCTCCTCTTCTTTAATCTCTTGCCTTACATACTATTATGCGTATATTATTCCATGCCACAAACTAGAGTCTAATTGTTATTGTTTAATGAATAGAAAGTTTGTTTGCTCTACTCATTTCATTTCTTTCTACCACAGATATTGCAACTCGGTAGATGAAAATAAATGAAAACAAAAAAGTCGATTGGTGCTTCTAAAACATTTTCCATTAACTTAGGTCACACTTCCTCTTACAGAAGGTTTTGTCTGACTCAAATCCACAGATATTTGGTTCAAAATTTATATCTTATGAACACGTATATGTTCTTGCGTACAGATACCTATAACTGTGTTGTCTTTATATCTTCTCGCACATAGATGGTCATACCCACGTTATTTTAAAAATCCATTTAAGAATGTGAGAGACTTTGAGATTCATGATTGAAGCATGCACAATATATTTTATTATATTAAGGCCAGGCAACCATCTCACTTGTGGCTTCTTTATTCTTACTAGTCTTACTTTTTTTCGCGAGTATGCTTCCCATGTTCATCTCGGATACAGAAAGTGAGTTAAAGTCTAATGGTGGTTGGCAATGGGATAGGTTTCATAGCGCAGGGTGCAGCTGCCCATGAACACCTGAACACCCACCCTTTCGCTGCAGCAGTCGAAGAGCTTTTCAATTCCCTTTGAGAGGCAGGCGGCACAGTCTTTCCTCGACATATCTCGCCAGCACATCTCCATGCCATAGATGGTCACATCGGAAGAAACGACGGATGACCCCAAGGCGAACTTAATAGGGCTGGCAGGGGTCTTGCTCGAAAGGTTCGCCATAAGACTGCGAGCGGCAGAATTAAAATGGGTGTCCGTATTGGTATTGCCATTGACGAGGCCGTACCAGAAGGTCGTGTCCAACTGCCATAGAAAGGTGTAATTATCGTAGCGAAGGAAGCAATGCTCCAGCTGAACGCGGGCTCCAAAGGCATTGGGGCAGTCGCGGCGGATGGCCTTCACTGCCTCCGCTGAGCACGCGCGGCAGTCAGCGGGAGATAAATCTCCTCTACACTGGAGGCGTCCCCACAGCTGGTTCGGCTTCTCCCACCCGTAAACCGAAGCGGCGAAGCCCCAATAGGCTGCTATATCGGTCAGCGCTTTAAAGAGCCCCTCTAAATTCCCATCGAACTGGGAGCCGTTGGTGTACTTCCCCTCACTGCATGCTGCGTATATCTGGCCTTCCTCCGACGAGGGCTGAACAGTAACAGCGCACAACACTAGCAAAGCCGCCAGATATAGCGGCACTCTCTTTGATGCAGTCGCTGAGAAATACATTTCGGCAGCTTACAGAAGAGAAGAAGATGTGGTTCAGCACTGCGAGCGATTCAGCTAATAAATAGATGCGAAACGAGTGGAGTATGGCCTGGTTGTACATGCAATGGAATAACTGACTTCAATTATTTATACTCTTCAAACGAGCAATTCCAACCCATGGCAATATTATATCGTAATTCACCACATTGCTGAGTCAACAAGAGCGACGGGAAGAAAAGCATAAGGTAAATAATATATTTAGAATTATACTGACTTATAAGAATTGAGAAAAGGAAAGAGCATACTAGCTATGATGAAAAAATTAACTGATGATCAAAATATTCACCTCTCAAAAGTCTACTAAAGAATGGAGCTTCATTTTCGAATTACTACTGTTATCATATGGCATATTATTGAGGACGACAGACAACAGAATTGTTTCATGTCAAACAACAAAGCATAATTTCTTAGAACAAGGTAGCTTGAAGTGTAAGCCAAGGAACATGGTACTAACTACTTAAATAGAATACAATCTTATGCATCAACTATTGCAGCATTAAAAGACCTCTCTATATATGCTCAATTATGAACTATGAACTATGATAAAAATACTGAACTAGCTGTAACAGACACGTATGAAATTTTCTATACAAGAGTAGTACTCATTTAACTTGCTTAACTTATCTAGAGAGATCCTGTACATTCATAATCAAACAAGAAACTGAATCAAATATATCCAAATCATGAGTACTGACAGATTGACTGTCCAGATCTCAACAAACTCTCAGTTGTACTCATTCTTTTCTGCTACGATACAAAAACATTATAGCATACGCTAAACAATTTGAGCCAGAACAAATTTCCACGACAGGTTATTTTTTCATCGGTTGTATTAGTCTGGAAATATTCTACTGTAGTTTTTTTCTTTAAGAAGGATAAATATTTAGAAGCCTAAAGGATAAAATTTCAAGGTCTAGTTTAGTACAAGGCTATGTAATGGAATCTAGTCTATCTAGACCAGCCTAGTCTTTCACTAATGTGATATGTTAATTTTAAATCATTGTGCTATTGTCTTTCGATCTATCATTCAAACTGATTTTTTTAAAAAGCATAATAGAGCTTCTTTTTTTTTTTGGAAAGAGGTGAAATCTTATACGCCTCTCAATTATAATAAAAGTATTAGAATATTGATGAAACATTTCATAAAATCTAGAATTAGATGTAAGAAGTGTAATTGATTGTTTTTGTAAAATATTAAGATATAAAATTGTATTTGATTGTGAATTAAATGTGTTTTGGGCGATTTTCATTTCTTGATATGATGATTGCTAATAATCTAGGCATTTCTATAAATACATATCATTTTTTTCTTAATTAGATAGGAAAAGATGACTACTAGTTTCCCAAAAGGTTAGCTTAGGAGAAGGAAAGTTAGAATTAGAAAGAGGTGAATATCATCCACAACTTGCAATATATGTCATAGACTAGGTTGTATTGTGAGGCCTAGTCCCAACTAGGAAAAGGTTAGGAATCATGATTTGTCCCAATTATGGGGATTTATAGTGATGGTTAGAGTTTGTTAGTGCATTAAATAGGTTAAATTAGGGACTATGGCTATGGATTTACTTATCCTCGAAGTAGCATAAAATAAAAGTGTAAAGTGTAAGAAATACATTTTTATTCATTACATTTTCCCCAAACTTTGGTGTACCTAAGAATCTAGATGTGTCATTAATGTCAAATTTAAATATTAAGTATAAATAAATTGATAAGAATGAAAAAATATGGCATTGGATCTTCAAATGATGCCTTGATGTCTTCATGTGCTTACAAAAATATACCATAATTTTATACCCACACGTAAAATTAATAATTATACATATGGTTAAGTACATGGAAATGGGGGACAAGTTAGTAGTTAGCCTTAATATTTTTAGCAAAATGTGTTTTTCTTATGAACATATAGCCATATGTGTTTTCAAAAATATGCATTTCTAATGCTTTAAATACAATTTTTTTTATGATCTCACCCATATATTCTTTGATTTCTAAGCCTAAGGGTTGGACATCTCTTTTGCATCTTAGATTCGTGTTTTTAACATTAAAATAAAATAAAATTTGAACTTCAAACTTGTCAATTTAACACTTTTTACAATAAAATTTTACAAAACCACCACCAAAAATGAAGAGGCACTTCTTAGTTTCCTAGCTATATAAACAAATAGTAAGTTAAGATCTATTTATCCAAACTTTAAAAAATATAGGGATTGTTCTATGTTTCATTCTACACACATAGAAAAAAAAACTACATTTATTTATTTATGTTGTGCAAGTTATGTTACATGTACACTTAGTGATGCATTTTCAAGATGCATCTACTTCAAAAAAAAACACGAAAAAATAATATATTGAATAAAAAATTATAAAACTTCTAGTACTAAATCTTGGCTATATTTCTACCGATTAGTTTCTAAAAACACATAATGTAGTGAAAAATAGGTGGCTCACAGCAAAAATATCTAATCATACTTGGAATATCTAGTGAAATCCTATTATATACAGTGGTTCCTATTCCAACTACCTAATCATACCTTGAACTATAAGTTTAGTCATCACATTCACTCCTAGTCTCATAAACCCATTAGGGTACCAAGATACAAATAGAAAATACTAACTCTTCCTCTTCATATTGATGTGAGAGGGAATATGCTACTTCATTTTATTTACCCTTCATGTAAAAATTATTGTATTCATATCCCTACATTTTATTCACCCATTATTTTATTTTGAAGATGACATATTTTGATACAAAAATATTTTAATCTATGTTTCTCTATTTTGATTTATAACTTATGGTCCAAGACATAAGGACACATACTTGGATATCATGACTGATAGCTAGCATTTTTTTTATTTAGGTTTATCAAGATTGTAGCATTTGCACTACTTTTCTATAAAGGTGAGGGGACCACCTTATTGAAAGAACCTTGATAATTAAAGATTATAGGCAGAAAAATGAACACATAATTGTATAATAGACAACCCAATGTATTAGATAAAGAAGGTGTACATAAATAGGAATGAGGGAGGCAACCAATATCCATGAAATGAGGATAAGACTCCTCACTGTGGAGTGGCAGAAAGTTTCCTACCAAAAATATAGGAAGAGGTGTCAAAAGTGAATTGACACCTCTAAGGACACCTATCTACATTGACATCTCACATGAGAAAGGGTCAATGGACAACTAAGTAGGATTAAAGCCTATGTGTATGAAATATATACACTAACACTTATTGCATTAAGTCTACATTCATTCCAATTCTAAAGGTATTGTAATGACGGAAAAAGTACTCCCTAACATGGCCTTGATTTAGTGTTGTAATATGTATAACATATTTGCATTAGGTCTTGGGCTCTTATGAACTAAATGGGCTTATTGATGCCTTATTTGTAGTGTTGTAAAGTTTTGTAACACACTTTCACACTTTTATATGGTTTTATTAAATAATTGGGCTTCTTTATGCTTTAATTGGCCTTATTTTGCATCCACAAGCCTCATTTAATGCATCTTTTCAAGAATAATCCTAACACAAATCAATATCCAATCATAATTTAGGTGTTTTCAGGTTGTGTGGCCTAGATTTCGTGGTCTAGGACTCATATGCCACCTTGGGCATGTGAGTCCCATGTGGTCCAAAATTAAAATTAATTTAATTTTTTTGCGGGATTTCATCCTCCTAGATCTGGTGTCGGTTGTAGTGTTGTAATTTTGACAATTTTTGTATAATTAAATATAAATACAAGTTTCTTTCACTCATTTTACACCTAGCAAGTTGAATGAGCATCCTTATAGAAAAGTTGAGTTCACAAGAGCATTAAAGTGTTCACAAGAGCATTCAAGAGTCTTCAAGAGCAGATTATCAAGCATTTTAGAGCAATATTCAAGCATCATGTCAAAGTCTTCATGCATCATTTTTTTTTTTGGAGCTAACAATTGTGATGTAGGATTTTATGATTCAAGCTATCATTTCACTCAAGATCTATCCTATCCAAGCAAGATTCAAGATCTACATCCATTGGAGCCATCTCATACATGTTTTCAGCCTCTTATTGCTAGGGTTTAGTGAGTTGTTACATCATACTTTATTCATTCATCATTCTCCATTTCTATTTCATTTCATTTCAAGTTTTGATTACCAAAATGGGGTTTGACCAAGGCAAACCCCTTTTCACTAAAAAAAGAACAAATCCCTCTTGGATAATCCCACAATACTAGTTTACAATTTTTGGCCAAACTGGACATTGAACTATTTTTTAACTAAACAACATTTTTAAAGAGTGATGCTCACCATAAACAACATAATTTTTTTTTCTATGAAGATTTTTTTTTTAATTTTCTTCTAATTTAGCTTTATAACTATGATATCTAGCATGTTCATTTGGTTTCATAGTGTTTTATTGAATATGTTTTTCTTAATCAAGTTTTGAAGTCAAACCAATTATAATTTAGACATAGGCAGACCCTAAACAACATAACTTTTTTTGTATGTATTGAAATTAAATTTTTCTTTTTTTATTGGATCAAGGACATCAATACCTAGCCAGAACATATTTTTCATATTTTTTTTATTTATTGAACAGAGAGCTTAATTTTTTCAATGAAAAATAGACATTCACAAGAAATAAAAAATAAATAGAATAATAAAATTAAATATATTTAAAATTATACTTTTTGGGAATCTTATATTAAAGCTACATGCTTACAAATAATAAATTTTAAATGAATTTGTTTGATCACCCAAAAGGTAAATCAATAGTGGTTTTTTATGATCATTTTAATAGGTGTAAAGGAGACTCTATTATAAGTATGGTTTAAAACTAGTGGGTTCTATCTAATGGGGGTTTGACTAAGGTGGTTTGATAAAAACCCCTTCAATTAGAATCTTTTAAATGGAAATTTTCAAGGCTTAAATCATTATATTTTCTAAAAATATGTGATTTCAACAAAAATTAGGATGTCCCAAAAAGTGTAAACCACTATTATGGGATCACCCTCTCTTTAATGTGTGATTTGTGGGTTTAGGTTGAAGATACATTGAAGAGAAAGTTTGGATAAAGTTGTCAAAGTGTTCAAAGTTTTCACCTTGTATTGGTGATACTTGGTGGACTTCTACAGGTTGCAAATCAAGGTTTCAAATCCAAAAATTAATTAGGAAGCACATAGCAAACCTTGAAGACCAAATTCAGAATTTAAAGTTTCAGAAAACCCTAACTAGATTGATATGTCAGTTTTGGTGCATGATTCCTAGTTTAGTTAATTTTTTAGGTTTTTACAGATTCGGATACCCATGTGCCAGATTCTTGATTCTGCACAGAAACCCAGATCTGGGACTGATTCACCCAACCTGGCATATGAGTCCTAGTTAGCATTAAAGTCACTAGTTTTTAGCATTTCAGAGCTTCATTTAGTCATCTCTATATTTCCAAGTGCAGACATTTAATCTTGTAGCTTTCTATTTTGTTTTACATGCATTTCTAGGTCATTTAGTGAAAGGTTGCATCACATTAGGGTTAAGCATTACATCTTGCATTGTATTTGTCTTTCCAAGTCCTAACTTGGTGGTGAACCCCTCATTAAATTTACAATTAGCCCCTAGGATATCCCTATTGCAAGATCTCTTTCTCTATTGCATTGAGATCTCTAGGGTTATCCTTGAATGAAATAATTGGAAAGTGAGTTTACTCTATGTCCTGAACCATACGAAACCTATTATCCCATTTTCTGTCATTTCAGGTATCACATTCAAGAATGAATGTTTTATGTAAATCAAGTAGAGAAATTTTTGGATTGGAACACATGTAAAATATATCAAGGAAACAAAAACCTTATTATAGTTGTGCACAAACTTGTGATAGTACCCTATCAAATCTAAGAAGCCTCGCTAAATTTTGAGGGACTTAGATCATGGGTACTCTTGCATTGCTACAATTTTTTTGGGTCAATCAAGACACCAACTTGTGGTAGAATATGGCTCAAATGCTCCACCCATTAGAGTTTAAAGTAAAATCTAGAGTGCTTGGATGAAATGGAATACTCCTTTAAAATCATGAGGTCTATTTCCACATGGTGAAGATGATTGAATTAGATCAAATAGCATATGAAATATCATTAAAGAAGACCAATATAAGTTTTTTCAAGTAGACATAGAAGGTTGTATTCAAGAGGATCTAAAAAGTAGGTGCATTAGATAAAATCTAGGGAATAAGAAACTTTATAATGGCTTTCATGTGTCCTAAAGCTAGTTTTGGAAATATCTAATTCTTTGACTCAAATTTGGTAACATATATATAAATATAGTGTACTAAAAAAAGTAATGTTGAAAATGTTGAAAACCTCATCCAAAAAATCATCAATAACAAGAATTTATCCTTTATAATTTATTTATTTATTTTATAAATATGAGAGTGCATCCACCAACCCCTATCATTCTTAAAAACTATAAATAGAAGAGAGAATTACAAGTATTGGGGTTAATTACCCCCAACTCTTGGATCTCTTTAATCACCTTTTAAATTTCATTCTTTTGTGCAAAGGGGTACCAATAAATATGAATATTTGGAGGATGGTTTCTAGGAATAAGGGGAATGGCATGGTCATGTGACCTTGTAGGGAGTGATACTTTTGGTTGTTTAAATACTTATTGATACTTATCAAGAAGGCCTTACAATTCTTATGAAGAAGATGTGGAAAGATGTTAAACCTCTAGAAAGTGAAAGTTAACCCATTTCTTTCCAATCATAATAATATCAATGATATTAAATCACCTATGCCTTCACTCTTTGGCAATAACTTGGTTTTGTTAGATTTTACACCTTCCTTCATTGGAGAGTATAAAATTAAGCCATCTAAGCCTAAAGAGCTAAAAAAAATTGATGACATCCAAATAATCTTATCCTTCTTGTCAAACATCTAAACCTAAACCTAAGGAGTATTTTACACCCTCCTTTGTTGGAGAAAAATGTTGGTGTAATTAATTATTTAACTACACTTTAGCATAAGTTTACTTAGGCATATTTTATTTCCTAGGTTAATTCTTATCCTTATCTTATTGAGTTGTCTTTTTGCTCAAGATAAGATTAGGGTTGTTTTTTCTTGCTTTATTGCTTGATTTCCTTTTTGAAGGATTTTTTATTATTTGTAAAATAATTACTTTCAATAATCATTATGCTGGTTTTAGCTTGCACAATTTTTCTCTAAGGGTTTACAGAACATCTTTTTTTTATGTTCTGAATATTTGTTGCATGTGATAGGTGATTGCTTGCAGGTGATTCTTGGGGACTGTGAAGTTGGTTTTTTAGCTTCTAGATGATATCATAGCTTGCATTAATTTGGCCTCTTCCCTCTGACATCTTTCAAGAGATGTGGTTTCTTCAGTCTTATTGGAGCTACTTCATTCTAGCGGGGCTATGCAGCCTCTTTCTTCCTCTCTTCTGGGGGGTTCTTTCATGTATCTTTGTGATGGATGGTGTCCTTGGGGGGTCTTATGGAGTCCTCCATCTTTCATCACTTATTTATTTTATTGCGTTCTATTTTGGGGAGGTTTTTTGTTCCCATGTGGTTTTCTCCTTTACCCCGTTTGATTTAGTTTGCATTGCATTTGTAAATGAGTACCTAATCAAGCCTTGTTGTCGGGACTCATCTTTGCATAATAATTTGCTTCTCCCTAAGTTGCACTTATGGGGGGTTGTTGGTGTAATTAATTATTTAATTACACTTTAGCATAAGTTTACTTAGGCATATTTTATTTCCTAGGTTAATTCTTATCCTTATCTTATTGAGTTGTCTTTTTTGTCAAGATAAGATTAGGGTTGTTTTTTCTTGCTTTATTGCTTGATTTCCTTTTTGAAGGCTTTTGTATTATTTGTAAAACAATTACTTTCAATAATCATTATGCTGGTTTTAGCTTGCACAATTTTGCTTTGAGGGTTTATAGAACATCTTTCTTTTTTGTTCTGAATATTTGTTGCATGTGATAGGTGATTGCTTGTAGGTGATTCTTGGGGACTGTGAAGTTGTTTTTTCAACTTCTACAAAAAAAATCTCGCAATCTAAACCTACGGAGTACTTTATTTTGTTTGCATAATCTATTTATTCTTTGACAACTTATGGTGGCAATGGGGGCTATTTAGCTTTCATCCCTTCTATGTTGGTTAAATCTAAGAATTACACTCCTCATCATAACATCTCAACACTTAACAAAGGGTTTGCATTCTTGTAAAAGATTTAATTATTTGTCTCATGTCAATGTTATTGCTTATTCTTCAACAATTAACCATACTTCTCATTTAGACAAGACTAGTAAGCTGACTTCTCCTTCTCCATCCAAGTTGGAGACACGTTATAGGTTTGGTTTTAAAATTATTTCTAAACTTGGACACAATGAAAGCATGGAACAAGGAGTTAAGGTTCTTTTGAAGCTTATACCCCACCTTTCTAAAATGTATGTAGGTTTTCTACCGCCTTCATCTACATCCCCTCCATTATTTATGCCTTCGTCTTGTGAGAAATAAAAATTTCCTTCACAATAGAAAGGATTCCTTCACACTCCTTATCCTCTACCTAAGAAAGAGTGCATTATTTTGAGGCTTCACAAATCCTACTTGATTACTCTTCCTCCTCTAATACATAAGAAATTTCATAAATACAATAATAAAAATAATTATTACTATGCATATCATCAATTTCTTGGTCATTCCACCAATGAATGTCTAGCCTTGACAATAAAATACAAAGTTTCTTGAATCTATTACTATCACTCTTCCATTTTTCAATGAACCTTTTCATTCTACATGATAAACTCTCTTCTATTATGTTACTCCTTACTATGTGGCATTCATAGATCCATGTGT
The DNA here is from genome assembly GCA_007258455.2 of Sequoia sempervirens. NCBI lineage: Eukaryota > Viridiplantae > Streptophyta > Pinopsida > Cupressales > Cupressaceae > Sequoia > Sequoia sempervirens. The sequence continues at coordinate 47,903 of VDFB02106999.1, forward strand.
TTTCTCATTGTAATTCATGGTGGTACAATAATATATGTGTTAGGGTAAATATATTTTACCATAGGCTTAAGTTAACATAGGCATAATAATTTAGTTAATTAGGGTAGTGTTTCTCATATCAGGAAGTTTCATACCTATCACCTATTTTACACCTTTAAAATCCAGTACCATATGTAGATTATTCATCTCATTCTATTCACTCCTCATTTGGTGAAATGGAAATGTTGTCTCTCTTGTTTCTTGTGAAGGTTTTTTGCAGTTGATATTTCTTGGGTTATTCGCTCTAACAATATGTAACCATATTTCATCTATGATAGTATTACAAGGGTCTCCAGAAAAATTGTGCATGCCTAAACACTTGGTGAGCAAGGATAATTGGTTTTAGAGGTGAGCATTATCCTTAACGATCCCTTCTCTACCATTTATTTTCCTTAAAATATCATCATAACAAGTATGTTAAAATTTTAAGGGGCATATCACCTATCCACTTTTTCATCCATAAATGAATTTACGTTTCTTGACCTTTGACTTGTCAATGTTCCCCCTTTGTGCTTGCGTTGCTCAAAATTCCCACTGAGGCATGGTTATCAATCTATCTCACAAGATATTAAACCATCCCCCATGCCATTAAATTATCCCCTAAAATGTTAACTCATCCCCCAATATGTTAAATTGTCCCTGGAGACATCAAACCATCCCTCAAGACATTAAACATTTATATGTTTGTTGAGGTGTTAAAAGTAAGCCACCTATAACAACACAAATTTCTAGCCTATGTTCTTATTAGGGCCTTTATTTGTCATATTCATGGCCACCTATCATTCTAGAACACAAAAATAATGCTAGCTTGCTTTATTCTCCAAATGTTATTAGAAATTCCTTACTTTTAGAGTGAAGAATATAAATTAATTTATTTATGAAGAATTAATTTGGATTTTAATAAGAATAATAGATAAAATATCTTATTGATTATGCAAAATATGAATTCTAACAAATCATAGCTTGTCTACCTATAGTTTCTCTACAAGTACGGTAATATTGTGATGGAACAAAATAAAATAATTAACACATTTTTTAGTACCACTTTGCCTAATCTCCATTCTTCCCCCAACATCTCCCCTACTTGTGAGATTATTCTAGTGCAAGAGGATGCAATCATTGAAAATATTGATAATCATGTTTATTCTTCTCTTGATATCTCATCTACTTGTGAAGAAGGTATCTTTGTGCAAGAGGATCCAATCATTGTGATTCTTTAGAATCATGTGTTTCTCTCCCTCAACCTCTACTACTTGGGAGGATATTATGGCACAAGAAGATGAAATAATTGATATATATTTCAAAAGATAGTAAGATGGATTGCATAGATGAAGATGCTAAATTGAAACTAGATCCCCATTGAGGGAAGATTGCCAACAAATAGTCAACTCAACTGAGGTTACGAACACACAATTGGCTATTGGAATACCTTTAATTATTGTACCTCCTAAAACTCCTCTAAATATTGGACCTCCTAAATCACCTCTTATTATAGGACCTCCTAAAGCTCATGGCCATATCCTAAAATTTACAAAACAACTCACTAGTAATCATGTGCAACAAGATGTGTTGTGAAAAATAAGTTATCACATAGTTGCTCACACATATAATACTAGAAATAAAAAGAAACCAAAAAAAACTAGCATCTAAGGTAAAAGAAAGAAGATGAGTCCACTTCTTGTGGAATTTTTAGACTTAGCCAAAAACCTAAAATTGGGAAAAATAAAATAGGATCATGTTATGCTTCGGGATCCCATGCCTAAATTTAAAGTGGGATCCCCTTTTTTGATAGGATCATGAGATAAGGATCGCGAAATGGGACCCCGTTGACCACAAAATGAGATCTCATTTTGTAAAATTATTATTTATTTTTTTAAATGTCATGCGAGCTCATTTTCACCAGTGTCTAGAGTAGAAGGAGAATGACCTATCCCTAGTCTAAGAGTGATTTTCGGCCATCAAATAGTCTAGGTGAGTTATTTTTTCCATTTATTTTCATTTTTGGGTATTTTGTTATTTATATTTAAATTTTTTTATGTATTTTGTAAATTAGGTTTTTTTATCTCGTTTGAATCCTCATGTAAAATATAGAAACCCTACATTCAATTGAAACTAAAAAAAATTCCTTACACATAAAAAATAACCCTAAACTAAATTGAAACAAAAATATTTTCCCTTCAAAAAAATATGAACCCTAAACTGAAATTCAATCATGCTTGCAAACCACTATTGAGTCATTAGAAAACAAGTTTTAGTTACCATTTAATAAGAAACTAACTACCATTTAATAGTAAAAGCCTCCAAAATATCAAGTGAAAGCCTCCAAAATCTCATTTATCACATAAAAGAAAAATAAATCTTAATTTTCCAATTGGATTGGAAAATAGAACTATTTCCATTTGCAATGTTTTTTTTCAATTTGATGGAAACTTTATTTTTTCATTTTCATTGCTTTATATTTTAAATTTGTATGCAAATATTTCAAAATCGGATAATACTTAATTTCTTTGTGAAAACATTATAGATTTGTCTAAGTTTATTTTATTCCATGATTTCTAGCACTTACTATTGTAAGAACAAAAATAGTACACCCCACCTTCGAATAATATATCACAAGAGTAGGGTTCCTATTTCACACTTGCTACACTCAAGGTCACCTTAGAGATCTCAATTCGAATGTAGAGAGGGAGAAAGAAATCTTGCAATAAGGTGTCCTAGGGTTGGATTAGAGACTAGTGAGGGTTTCAGCACCAAGATAGGGCTTGGAAAGACTAACAAAATGAAAGATCTATTGTTTAAACCTAGCGATGCATGAAACTTGAATGAATGAACTAGAAACGCATATAAATCAGAATAGAAAGCTATAAAATTATAAGTGTGCACCTGGAAACTTATGGAGGCTTGAATGAGGACTAGGAATGCTTGAAATTTGAATTTTAGTGTTGAATAAGATTCATATGCTAGTCTGGGCGATTTAGTCCCAAACTAGGTTTTTTGTGCCAAAACTAGAATTTGACAATTTGATTATGAATCTCTTGAAACCCTAAAAATTGGTTGTAATAGGACTCATATTCCCAAGGTGGTGTATCATTCCCAATGTGCTTTTTAAGAGGATTAAGATCTGATTCTACCCTCAATCTCTTCTCTTTCTGCCACACCATGTTTTTGGATCTAAAACCATGATTTCAGACCTATAGATGACTTTTTTGTGAATAGAGCAACCTTGCAAATGAGGAGAGAAATCCAAAAAATTTCTCCAAAATTTTAACCTAATATTAAAGGGATCTTCAAACTCCAAGACACTTAGATCTACAATCACATATCAAAGAGAATAAATACTTCTTTTCTGTTAAAGGATAGGGGTTTTCCTAAGTCAAACCCCTTTTAGGTAATTAAACTAAATGATGAGATAATGAAACAAGGATATGAAACCTGGAACATATAACATGAAACATGAACAATGATACCTTGAACCATGCCTTGTAAATGTGAAATCTAACATGAAATGGTCATGAAGGATGTAGATCTAGATCATGAACTTTGATATGAAACAATGCTTATAAATGGATCTTCAATGCTACATCACAACACTAGCTCAAAAAAATGATTGATGCTTGATATCCTTAACATGATTATGGATCTTTAATTGCTGCAATAATTGATGAGGACTTCTACTCTTGAATTCCTTAGAAATGATATTGAATGCTCTCTTGATGATCTTGTAAAGTCTTGGTATACTTAACTCTTGAGTGCTTGACTTGATATCATGAATGCTTAATGAAATAATGATTTGAGACCTTATTTATATAAGCAATCCATCTAATATCTCATTTATTAGATCCCACATGCTGACATTCATGAAATTGGAGCTTAAAACCCATATTTCCTACTCAAAACCCTAAAAGGGGCCAAATGGGACTCATACACCACAATTGGTGTATGGATCCCACTTGGGTGGGACTCATACACCCAAGGTGGTGTATTGGTCCAATAGGGCCTTTTTAAGTGGAAAAAGTGTTAGGGTGTTAATAAATTAAATTTATTTGATGTCTATGTCAGGATTTTGGTTAAAATATGCCTCAAGATGCATAATATAGGATCTTAGGGGCCTATTAGTGATGATATTAAGGTCATAAATGCAAGAGGGCTCAAAAATTGATGTGAAATTGTAAATAAATATTCCTTACAACATCAAATTAAGGCCATAATTAGGTTTATTTAGCTTAATAGGTCACTAAATCCAATGTGAATGTGGAAAAAACATTACAAAAATAGATAAAGGTTTCATTAGGTCCATTCCAAGGTTAATCATTCCCAAGTTAAGTGTGAATATGTAAGCGACAACATTTTTCTACACTACAATTATTAATTGTTTAATCTAGCCACATACAACTAGAATTTGCAACACATGGCATCCATATGTACCCATGCACAAATATATAATCTCTAACATATTAACATGCATATAGTTTTCTATTGGTGTAATCCTTGAACCTCCTTTAGGTGCAAGTGCTAGTATATATTCCTTTTTGATAATCGTAATCCCCGTGAGGTTTCTAGATATGTTGAATTATGAATAAGATATAAATTAGTCACATATAGACTAGTTACTTAGTTTCACATTAAAATATAAAATTAGAATCACACATTTCCATAATCTTATCATTCCCTACATATACCTAGTCCATATAATTAGGATCACACATTATATCCAAGATAGAAGAATAAAATTCATAGAAACCATGATCTTGGAATATGTTATCATGACCATATTAATAATGGAGCATCTAATACTCCCTCCTAAAATACGATTGTTTATTGAGGTTATCCTCCTCAAATGTCTTAAGGGGATTAAATTTACCTAGAAATTTACATATAATGTTCATGTGAGATATTTTATTCCATGTCATTAATGTAATATATCCATGTGGTTCAATGAGAATTATAGGAATAAAATATCAATCCATGTCTAACCAAATTTCATCCTAAATGAGCAACTATAATGTATTTATAAAATTTGTAACCGCTCTAGGAATCATATCATTTTAGACTTGAATATTTATATCTATAATTGTAATTACTAGATAAGGAAACATTCATGTTAAATATGCAACAACCAAAAAAATAATACTAGATATTAATAAATTTGACTAAGATCAAAAATTCAAAATATAGCTAGATCCTCAAAGAAATAAATGACTTTAACTAAGAGCGAACATTCAAAATATAGCTACCCTCTTTGTAAAATCTAATTTGATTTGAGAGATTTATGAGAAAATAATTAATGAGGTAAGTAAGAAAGACTAACCTTAATTTATATCTTCCCTCATCAAATAATTTCATGTTTAAAGATTTTCTTAGGACATATCTATAAATTTCATTCTCATCATATAATTTATCTCACAGATATCTTCTCTAGTGTGTCTAATCCCTACCAACAAATCTATAAATTTAATTCTCATACTTGTGAGGACCTTGAGACTTCTGAGGATCTGAATGAGTTTCTAAAACTGATCCATTCTAATATAGATTATTATTTTTAAGCTTCGATGGCTTAAAATAATTGATAAAATGATATTTCACTAGGAGTAATAGGATAAATGTGAAATTTTATAGTATAATGGAAATCGACCCCTTAATGGTGGTCAATTACATAAAGAGGTAGATGAAAGAATGTTTTAGATATGGGAATGATTCTAGATATGAATAGGTAGATTATGGGGGGAATAGAAATAAAGGATAAAATCTATAGCACTGAAGTTTACTTCTATGTGGCAAGGTATGCTAGAGTATATGGAAAGAATTTAGAAACTTCAATAGGAACTTAAAAGGATACTAAGGAGGCTTTAAATTTGGTAGTGCACATAAGTAGAGAATCATTTAGAATATTTCTTTATGGCTATAGAGATTAAGGAAGAAGTATCATTTTTTAAAAATCTTTTTTATAGAAATTATCAATAGTCTAGTACATACACAAGGAACAATAGAAATCAATAATATCTCATCAAAATGGTAAGTTTATTATCATTCATTAAGAATAGGAGGTCCTCATATGTTTTTATTAAAAAGGTAGGGGAAAGGGCCCCTAGACCTAGATAGAAAACAAAGATTAGGCCTCACGGGGCAGAAATATAGCAATAGTAAAACAACCACACTAAAATAATAGACTAACACCATAAATGAAATAGAAAAAGGCCAACTAGCCAAGTAACAGTCATCACTAGTATAGCATAAAATTCCAAATAAAATAGAAAAAACAATAAATACGAATAAGCACTAGGGCACGCAGACCCAACAAGGACCAAGGCTTGCAAGAAAAAATTCAAATAGATAGCAAACCCAAACTAGTTTCTAGGCTTGTAGATCAAGTCCCATTCCATATTCAATTTCTCCAGCTCCTCACTCCAAGTATCCAACTCTTCAGCTTCTTTTTCCTTTGATTGTATCTCCACGTCCTAAGAGGAATTCTTCCCCCTCTTCCCTTTTTTAACTTTTCCATGTTGTTAACCATTCCAAATATCACCCTTCTCATGATTCCTAGTGTGATTGAAGTCATCCTATTGAATGCTTTGTCCATCCTGCTAACTTTTTCCTGAAGCTCATGAAATTGGATCTTATATCACTCAAAGGACATGTTATCTTGCTCCGTTACATTATTAGGTTCTTCTAGGGAATGCATTTTCACATCTTTCATGGCTTTCCTATTCTCATCTACATTTTATTTTGATGTTTGTTGGTCTCCTTCATCCTTAGTATCCTTTGAATCTTGCACAACCTCTTAGTCAACACCCTCCTCCTCATCTTCTTCTTCGTTGCTAATAGATTTCTCCTTGAGCTCCTCACCAAGAACCACTACTAATTCCTTCTTAATAAGGTCTAAGGGCACCTCATATTCCAAAGTTTCATCTTTTGATTACTCAAATCTTAGCTTTTTACCTTTGGAAAATTCACCTACCAATCTAGATGACCCTCCCCTTCCTTTTTGACTACTTGAATCACCCATATTTCCTTGTTTGTCCTCATCTCAGATTTCAATTGTGACTTTTTCACTGTTCTCGGTTTAGTGCTTTCTTGTCTTTTTCTTATTACACCTCAAGGGTTACTACAAGGGTTTCCAATACTTTTCTTTTCTTTCACAATTGAGATAGTTGGGTCCTCTTTTGTTAACAAACCTTTAATGGAAGACTGTTTAGTCATAGAGGGTTCACCAAGTTTATTAATTTGGAGGGGACAAATAGTTTTATGAGTCTTAGCTGAGGAAGAACCCTCAACAATATTTTTACAAGGATTCATATTTGGGTGAGGGTCAGACTATTTGTTTTAGGTTTCAATAGCTTGGGGGTCAATATCCATTGAAGGGCCAAGCAGGAGAAAACTAGCAGAAACATAATTATAATGTCTATGAATAAGGCCCTAGTGAAGGTGTGGTGAAGCCTTTTTGGCCTTACACTACTTAAGAGAAGAAAGCAGAAAAAATAGAATATTCATCTTTTCATTCCTCCTAATGTGGTTAAGAAAAGGAAAATGATACCCATGGATAGTAGTATACCTTCCCTCCAAAGTGAGGTATTTCACAATATGCACATTGACCACCCCATAAAGAGTCAAGGGCCTTTTTCTATCATCTCTATTTGGTAGTGTTAAAGCCTCTCCTCCCCTTCAAGGAAAATATCAATAAATCTTTGATAGTTTTCATCACTAATTTTCACCACTTTCAAACCACTACAAGCCAAACCAATTGCCTCCACTTTCAACTTAGGAGTCACTGCAAACATTATACTTCCAATTTTAACTCTATCTTCATGCTAAGAATTGTAGAATTTCATAGTAATATCATCATTGTAACCCTTCATTTCCATGAAGAAGGGGGTCATACCAACATTTTCAAAGAGCCTCCAAAGCTCAAAATTTTAGTGTAATGACATGTAGGCAAGAGCTCATACCACTTCCTTGGACACCCCATGATTTTAATATGACTGAAAGAAGAAATTAACTATTTTCCTTTAATAATGACAACGTCAGTGAGAAAGGGGTTAACATTCCACTAAATATAATAGTACTCATATCCACTTAGAGAAAATTTGGAAGCTCACACATCCACTAAAATACCCATGCCAAAATCTCCACTATTCTAGAAAGATCCACAAAAATTCTTAATTATTATCTTTATATGGTTTTAGGCTAGATGTATCTTAGGCTACATATCCATGATCTTAGGCCAACACCCAAAAATTGTGTGACTAAAGTTACCCATATTAATAATGATTAAGGATATTAATATCCATTTGCAACTCGAGGGCCTTTAAGGAAGTACTTCACAATGCCAAAAATATGAGCAAATAAAATCTCATAGCCTTAGTGAAAAAAATAAAAGGTCTTGTTGAAAAGAAACCCTACATAAATACAAAATATGATTTAAATAATGACCCTTAAGGGAATTAATTTTATAAGGGTCAATCTCGTAAAAACCTATCTTTTCATTATTTCTTGTCTTTTCCAAGATCATGGGATTAATGAGTGCATTTTTATTATGGGGAATCTTTCCCTTTTTGCAATCCTTCCTCATCATTTGAGACTTAGTTATCCAAAACATCATGTAAAAATACATGATTAAATGACCTATACAAGATTACCTCAGCAAAATCACTTTGTTGGCCACCATCGCATCTCTTTTTTTACATTTCAATATTTGAGCAGGAAATTTTGAATTTAAAAAAGGGTGGTAAAAGCTAAAATTTGACCACACCCCCGAACTAGTGTTCATCCCCTTAGCTTGTATCATTCAAGATTCCATTTCCATGAGAAGATTAGACACCTCTCAGATGATCCATAGAAACCCATTCTTTTATTCAAAGCAATATTGGAGTCGCTGAAAATGTAACTCTTCTACTTTTTTTGACTCGTTCGGGCCCTCCTTGTGATTTTGGCTTAATCTTGCCTTGATTTAACATTGCAATGTGGATAACACATTCACATTAGTTCTAGGGCCCTTGTGAACTAAAAGAATTTAAATGGTACCTTACCTAAGTGTTGTAAAGTGTTGTAACACACTTTCACACTTTTCTAAGGTCTTGTTAATGTATTTCACTTAAATAACCTATTTTCATGATTTACCAAGCCTTATTTCAAAGTGTTGTAAAATGTTGTAACACACTTTCACACTTTTCTAGGTTTGTCATTAATAATTGGGCTTTCTTATGCTTTAATTGGCCCCATTTTGCATCCATGGGCCTTATTTATGTGTATTTTCAAGAATAATCCTAATAAATATCATTTAAGACATCAAAATCCTGAAACCCACCTCAAATTCCTAAGGTGGGACTCATTCGCCATTTTCGGTGAATGAGTCCCCTTAGGTGGGACCCATTTGCCCATGGTGGCAAATGAGTCCCCTTTAGCTCAAAATTCAAAGTTAATTTAAATTTCTGGTGGGTTTTTATCCCCAAGATCAAAGGTTGGCCTATAGTGTTGTAATTTCGGGAATTATTGCATAATTGAGTTTAAATACAAGGTTCTTTCTCTCATTTTTTCATACCTAGCCTTCAAGTATTCATGCATATAGTTCACAAGAGCATTTTATCATTCACAAGAGCATTCAAGACATTTCAAGGGAACATTATCAAGCATTTAAGAGCATTCTTCAAGTGTCAATCATCATGTCAAAGATTATTTGCATCATGTTGTTTTAGAGATAACAATTGTGATGTAGGATTGTGTGATTCAAACAAGCATTGCATTCAAGATCTATCAACATCAAGCTAGATTCCAAGTCTACATCCATTAGAGCCATTACTTACATGTTTATAGTACATTATTGCTAGGGTTTGGTGAATTGCTACATTATTTCTTGTTCATTCATCATTCTCTATTTTATTTCATTCTATCTCAAGGGTTTAATTACCAACAAAGGGGTTTGACCAAGACAAACCCCTATTCACTAACCACACAACATTTTCCCCTCTTCTTGTAGGGATAGGTTGCATATTTACCAAGAAGCAATAGTGGAGAAAGGTTTCAATGTTGTCAGAGTTGTAAACAAGCCTTGGAGAAGCTTAGAGAAGGTCTACTATCTGAATTTTGCAGTTTCAGACCCAGAACAGAATCAGGAATAGAAAAGTAGACTAAGAGCTATAGAATCTAGTTTTGAATTTCCAAAAATCTAGAAGTGGACTAATTTTCCACTATTGGTGAATGATTCCCACTATACCTATCTATCATGGATTTTTGCAAATCTAAGTACCCATTTGTCTGAAACCTGTTTTGGCATAGTTTACCCAAAACTAGACTGATTCACATAGCTTGGAGTATGAGTCCTAGTTAGCATAAACAATAGATTTTTTAGGATTCTAGAACCTCATCCTGCCTTCTTCAATTTCCCAAGTGAACATTTCCAGTTTTAGAGTTTTTTGTTACATTTTACTTGCATTTCTAGGTCATTTTGCATATCACACTATGTTTTCCAACATTTTTTGTTTTCTAAGTTTACACTTGGTGGTGAACCCCTTTTGTTATATTCAACCCCTAGGTCAACCCTATTGCTGGATTTCAATCTCCTTTGCATAAATCTTGAGGGTTATCCTTGGGTGGAACCTTTGTGGAGTGGGAATAACTCTAAAGTATAAACCTAAAACCCATCTCTCCCACCCTATTCCATTTTTATAGGTTCCAAGTATATTTTCAAATTCCCAAAAAAAATCATTGAAAATTAGAAAGGCCCACATTTGAGACCGATTCAATATCTTTGTTTCCTTCTCTATAGATATGCTTTAAGGAGTACCGATCGAAATAATTGATCACTCTTTTTGAGTCTTGGATCAAGTTCCTAATCTTCCAAGGGGGCTCAACCTAGCCACTAAGAGACTCAATAATCAATTTTGAGTCCCCCTTAATTATGTCCTTGGTAAATCCAAGCTCTTTTAATCACTTTATACCTCCAAATAGCAGTGGCCTTTGCTTCAACACCAGTAGCTATTCCCAGTAACTTAGCATAAGCTTCTATGCATCTCCCTCTATGATATTTTATCAAACCCCTTATTGCAACAAACCCTAGGTTACCTTTATAACAACCATCAAATTTTAATTTTACCCAATAAACCGATGGAGGCTCCCACATAGTCAATTTCTTATTTGGGATGTTATACCAATTAATCTTAGTCAGATCATGATTTAATCCCCATAGCTACTTTATTCTCAAGTCCTTGTAATTTGGCATATAACTTTTGAGAAACCAAAATTTGTTGAGTTCAATTTTTCCATGATTTGATGTTTAATGCTATAAAAAACCTCACCACTACTCCTTTAATGCTCCCTAAATATGCTCTTGTTTCTCTCTTTCCACAAGTGTCAGGAAACAAAGGGAGCAACTTGCTACTATAATTCATTAATGATAGGATGAAAAAAGGGCTAGAATCCCATTGGATAACAAGATATTTCAAATCACCCAAAAACACCCAATCAGTCAAAATATTTTAAAGAACCAAAGACCAAACTTCTCTAGAAAAATACCAATGAAGAAGTAAATGAGAAATAGATTCTTTAGTAGCCAAATAGAGAGAGCATTTCTTAACAAAATGAAATCCTCTCCTATTAAGAACATCAACAATAAGGATTCTACCGTGCATTAGAGCCCACCAAAAAAAATTAACTTTTAGAATTATCTTGTAATTCCAGATCATACTAGAATTGAAATTTTGATCATTAGAAGGAGCATCTTCCAATATGTTACAAGTTGCTTTGATAGAAAAAGTTCCTGAGGGATTATCACCCTAGATCCAATCATCTTCACCTCCATCAAGGGTCAAACAATAGTCTCTAATAAGAGAATAAAGAGAGGAAAATGGATTAGGACAAGCCAACACGTTGCTCCCTCTTCTTATCCTTATATTTAAGACATCTTGTTCAAAGTTTCTCCATCTAGGGATTTCTTCAGACTAGTGAACATAACCGTAAAGAGTAGTTTCATATAATATTGTGAGGTTCTGTATTATATGATTTAATTGTGGTACTGAAGCCAAGGTAGGACCTATTCCCCAAGATTCTTCCCAAAATTTGATAGACCTCCCATTCCACACTCTCCTTCTAACCCCTTGTTGTAGTATAATTCTTTTTAGAATATTGTTCCAAACACTGATCCTTTAGGCCAATCTTGAAAGGATAGCAAGCAACCAGGGGGATCATTCCATATATCCTTAACACTAATGATACTTTTCCAATCTTTCCTTCCTTGAATTATATGCCAACCCATTGTTGTTATCAAAGCCTTGTTAAACATCTTTAGTATTCAAATCCCAAGCCCCCCAAGATTTTTTAGGGAACAAACTTTGTCCCAATTGACAAGAGTAATCTTTGATCTTTCTTTAGTCCTAGTCCATAGGAAAGCCCTCTATATTTTCTTAATATTTCTCATAATGAAATTTGGAACCTTGAAGAGGGATAAGTAATAAACTAGAATATTTTAGAGAGAAGACTTCAAAAGCTATACCTTACTCGCTTGACTAAGCAATTTTCCTTTTGTAGCCATCCAGCATCCTTTGGATTCTCTTAATGATGTTCCAAAAGGAATTAGGAAATTTTTTTGTGCTTAGAGGTAAACAAAGGTAAACATTCAGGATACCACCCTACTAGTATCCTAGGACTCTTAGAACCCTTCCTTCACATATTGAATAGTATTAACAAATACAAGCTACTGTTGTTATAGTTGATGCACTAGCCAAAAGCTTCAACATACTCATTTAGAATTTCCTTCCACTTTGCTACTTTGACAACAAAAGTAGCACCAAAAAAAATCATGTCATCAAAAAATTATTGGTGAGAAGCCATAGCCAAGAAAGAAGCAGCACAAATGTCATGAAGACAACCATGATCATGATTTTTTAGAGATTCTATCCCAACGCTTCGACAAAAATTATAAAGAGGTGTGGGGAAAGGGGGTCACCTTGTCTCAAACCCTCACCACAAGAAAAATAGCCTGTAGGAACACCATTAAGAACCTAGACATAGTAATTGGTGGTAGTAATACATTCCTTGATTAATCTCAAAACTTTCCCATTGATTCCAATATTTTCTAAAATAGAAAATAAAAAGCCTGAAGAAACCCTATCATAAGCTTTTGATATATCTAATTTAAGAACTATACTCAGATTATTAGAATGATCCATAGAGTGTATAAACTCATGGGAGACAATAGCCACATCCATAATCTGTCTTCCAACCACAAAACCCTTCTAAATTCCAAAAATCATTTGATACAATAGGGTCTTTAGCCTATTGATAATAATTTTAGAAAACAATTGTGAATCGTGTTACAAAGACTAATAGGGCGGTAATCAAACATGGAAATGGCATCATCCTTCTTAGGAACAAGGAAAATGTAAGTAGAATTAAGTTGATGAATTAGCATGCCTACTCTAAAAAAATCCCTGGAAGTAAGAAGATCTTGGGAGATGATTTCCCAAAAGTCTTGAAAAAAGGTCAAGGGAAAACCATCTGAACTAGAGGCTTTAAAACCACCAAAAGAGAAAATTGTAGATTTAAGCTCCTACAAAGAAACCTTGTTTCCCAAGAACTTTAAATATTCCTCATGAACCACCCTTGGGATAACTTCTAGAAGGGAATCCAATCCAAACGGAGGGGAGTCCTGATTCCTTGCAACATTTTTGAAGAAGGAGATAGCCTCAGCGTCCAAATCTTCATCCTTTGTAAGAAGATCATTGTTGTCCCAAAGAGCATATCTTGTTTCTTCTTTTGTGCTTTAGGGTAGATTGGTGGGAAAAAAATGTATTCCTATCTCCTTCTTGCAACCATTACACCCTAGATTTTTGTTTCCAAAAAATATGGACTCTTTCCTAGCTATAAGAAACCATTCATTTCTTAGTTCTCTTTCTCTAGCAAAGTTTTCTTCATTAATGACCCCCATTTCCATCTTCTCTTGAATAGAATTGAGGTTCAAAAGGACATTATTCTTTGTTTGAGATATATTTCCAAAAGTAATCCTACTCCATCTTTGAACATTAAGTTGTATTCTCTTGAGTTTCTATGCCACTTGAAACATTGGAGTCCCTTAGCAAGGAAGGTTCCACCATTGTTGAATTATCTCTTTGAAATTTGGGTAAGGATTCCACATTACCTCATATCTAATAGGACAGGGACCAAACTTTCATCTTTCCTCCTAGTTCAAGACCAGAGCACTATGATCAAAAGTAGATCTAGGAAGAGAAGATAGCTATAATTTAGCTAAAATATCCCAATCACCAGAGATCATAACTCCATCCAACTTAACCTAAATATGATCTTTTCCAAGATGCTTGTTTGACCAAGTAAATTTAGAGCCTGAGAGCTCCACATCTAGAAGACCTTGAGTGGAGATAAAATTAGAAAGTCCAACATATTTTCAAAGAAATCATCAACCCCACCAAGCTTCTCTAAAGAGTAAAGGGGGTATTAAAATCCCTAGCAAGCATCCACTTCACATTCTAATTGTTACAAAGGAGCACCAACATGGAATCCCATAGAATATTTCTAGCAGCTATAGTATTAGGGGTGTAGACATTAATAAGGTTCCACTTCTCACTAGTTCTTCCATCTTCAAATTCTATGTCTAAGCAATTATGATTATTGTAGCCTCTCTAACTAGACAACCTATCCAGCTTTCCAGGGGTAGAAATCCCTCTAAATTCTCCCTCAACATCACATAAATAATACTCTACCCTTGGCCAAACACTTTTAATCAATTTACCAAAATTGTCCTTCTACATTTTAGTTTCCTAAATTAAGAGAATATCAATTTTTAGATCAACAATAGAGCACTTCAAAATATGTTATTTAAGAGGAATATTCAATCCCCTAATATTCCACAATGGGATCTTCATTAAAGTTAAGAAAAAAACCAGAAAAACACTTTTTTTTGGCCCAAGGGGAGAAGACTCCCTAATAAAAAAATTTATTTATAAACATTAGAGAGACCCTCCAGGGTTCTTTCTTTCCATGAAGCAATATCTATGGTCGCTTCCCTCAATCTAGCATCCTTATTTTTTTTTCTACCAACTTTTGAATTTCATTCCTAACATCCATTTTCTTCTTTTTCTTAGATTTACCACTCACTTGAGTCTAGGGGTCCTCACTAACTTCATTCTTTAAGGGAGAAGAAGGGGCTAGCTCAACAATCCCAAAATTTCCAATGATTCTTGAATTTTCATTTGTAAAGCATCCTGAGGAATAGAGTCCTCTTTTATCAAGGAAACACACAATTTTAAACCTTTTTCTGACTCTAGGAATTTTTAGGAAGGATGGGAAGCCCCATCCTTAGCTATGACAAACCCATAATCATCAAGACTCATGGGTAGGGGAAGGGAGATAGCCTCATTCAAGAAAGGATCTACCCCACTTGAATATTTTCTCTCCTCCATATCCACACTTGATACATCATCATCTAACACTTTATACTTCAGGGGATATGCTCCTTTAATAGGAGTTTTCCTTTATCCCTCATGGGTCATAGGGGAGGAAAAAATAATAACTTTATCTTTAAGAAAAATTTCTTTCTTACATGCATTACTAAGATTCCCAAACGTTTGGTAGAGCTAGAAGAATAGCCTAGCATTCTCATATTCCAACACTTGATACCAAGAACCAAACTTGGATTTAAAAGTGATATGAGAAGGAAGGACACTATTAATAGCAACATTTACACAAACCTTAGCAAAGAAAATCCAAGACCTCTAAAAATACACTTTGTCCATTGCTAGAAGACTATCAAAAGAGTTAGAAATCCCTTGAAACACCTTATGGTTCCAAATCTCAAGAGATAACCCCAGAAGTCTAACCCAAGTTGGAGAAATAGATCCTATATCAATAAACAGATCCAAACCTAGCTTCCATTTACACAAATCCAAATAATTCTTGAAGTTCTTATCAAACACCCAAGGTCCACCATCAGGACAAATATTAAATCTTCTTGATTTTTAAAGCTAAAAAGGAAGAGACCATTTTACATGGCACTCACACAAACCTCTCCTTTAAGGGTCCAAACAAATTCCATCCACTTACATACCTAGTCTATATTAGGTTTGAAGGCCAGAAATCTCCCCACTAGTGACATTTGGAGATTCACAATAGCTTCATCAAATATTTCATCCAGAATAAGCACCTCTAGACCATCCACAAAACAACACTCCTTCAACTCAAAGGAGGAAAAATGATTCATTTTTTTATATGGACCCTTTTCCCACTAGTTTGTCTGCATATGACACTTAATTCCCTTTCTGAAAAGGAGAACCTCCCAAATGATGAAGCCTAATAGTACCACCATCCCAAGAAAAAACATCCACCATAAAATATTTTGACCCCGAGGAACTTGCAACTGGAGTCAAAGTGCCAACAATGACACCTATCAAAGATCACAAAGTATTGGAAGGGTACAACAACTAGGGCCCCTACCTAACTTCACCATGGGTAGCCCAACAGAATAGAAATTTGAAATTTAGAAGGTGTGCATGGCACAAAGCTCAACTATACATACAAATTTGGAATGAATTAGGTCGTCATATGTTATTAATTACCTCCTAAATACATTTTAAAAATAGGATATATAAAATGAAAAGTGTACTATAAATTAATTATTGGTAGGGGGTTGAAACAACTAATAATTAACCTAGAACAATAGTTCATTAAAATGTGGCTACAAAACTAGATTTCACATCACATTAACAATTATTTATTTTTCAAAGGTAGACATACCACATCTCATTCTCAAGGGACGATCATAAAATTCATACGATAATCTCATACCACATTTTCTCTTTACACACTTCGGCTGCATAAGAGGGATACACTAACAAATTCCACATTAAGATCACAATATACACCAAGTTTGTATAGTAACTTTTATTTCATCATTTTTTTTGTGTTTGATTCCACATAAATATTTTATATGAAACCATTCTCCATATAAAAACCGCAAAATAAATTTCATTATCATCATAACTGCACGCATTATTTTATAGTAATAGTTCTATCTTCCAATATTCATTGTGAAGATGGTTGACAGGTGTTAAATTTTACCCTAACATTGACGATGGAGTGAAAAATAAATAATAATAACTTTGGCATTTTCCCCTTACACGTGGATCCATATGCTTATTTTTCACTTATACATGGATCCATATAAATGTAGCCTCTTCATGCCATAGATTAAGGGGATATAAGAAAATGGATTAGGACAAAGAATTCCATTAGCATGGATTATGGACCTAGGAAGGATGACATGGATTAAGGTGATTTAAGAAAATTGCTTAAGGCCTGTCCTAAGAGGATGTAGATTGTACAACTTGAAATCTACTCATTAATCCCTTATGCCACTAATAATATTCAAATTGATCATTTGCATTTGATCTATTTGTATAATGTTAGATGTTTGAAGCTTTTACAAATTGAACTGTAGATTTTTGGGTGTGGGATCTATAGGCTGCTCTTGCACTCTCAAGATGTTTCACCTAAAAGGAGAGAGATAAACCCCACACAAAATCTAGGTAGGTTCACTCAAATTATGAAATTTATGATGTTATTTAGGCTAAATGAGATTATCTAAATGCAAATAAGCTATGAAATTGATTGATTATGAATGCAAAACCTAAGATTTATGTAATGTTTGAAAACACAATGTGATATGAAAACATGAACTAAAGTATGAATGAATGAAAAACAAAAAAGAAGAAGGCTGAATTAGAGTGCACCTAGATAGAGAATGGAGAAACTGGAATATTCTGAAAGCTAACTAAGATCACTAAAAATCACCAATGGAACTCATTCGCCATTGATGGCGAATCATTCCTGCTTTTGATGAAAACTACTGGAAACTGGTTTTTGAGTGTCGGGATCCAAAATTTGACAAAATTTGGATTTCTAGCCTTAAGGTGGGACTCATTCACCACTAATGGAAAATAAATCCTCTCCCAAAATTTTGAGAAATTAGGGACCAATTCTATGCACCAGATTTGAGGTTGTCTACTTATCAGATTGACGAAGTTAATTTTGCAGAAAATGGACAGAATGTCTTCTCCAAGCTTGAAATAGGGTTGATTTGGCTTGAAGCACCTTGTTGACTTCTTGACCACCTTTCAACACCTAATTGCTTGATTAATCAACATACAAAAGTCTCCAAACACACATGCAAGAGGGGAAATGTGGTTGAGGGTTACAGAATAGGGGTTTGCCTTGGCCAAACCCCACTTTGGTAATAAAACCCTAAAAAATGAAATGAAATGAAAAGAGTACGATAAATAGATAACATACAAATGTCATAAACTTACCACACCTTTAATGCTCAAAATCTGAAGATATGTCAATGGTTGCTCCAAGAAGCTTGATTGAATGATGCAAAGTGCTTTCAGAATGGATGATTGAATGAGTGAATTAGAGAACTTGATGAATGGGGGTTGAAATGGATATAAAAACACGTATTTATAAATTCTTATGCCTTATTAACACATTGACACCTCATCATAGGCTGACATCAAGTAATTTTCAAAAAAAACCCATAAGGAAATTTGAAAAAATTTGAAATTGGAGCCAAGGGTCCCACCTTGGACCTGAAAGTGGGTGTCAAGAATTAAGTCACATTTAATGTTATTTTTCAGGTTTACATTCAAAAATACACTTAATTAAGCCTTATAAGGTCATAAAGGTGTAAAATAGAGCATAAGAAAGGTGTAAATAGTGAAATCAAGCCTAAAAAAGCATGAAATCTTGTTACAAGAATTTACAACACTTCAAAATAGGACTTGATAAGTGATGAAAAGGTGATTTTTAGGTGAATTGTAATGAATAGAGTCTAGAAATGTGTAGAAATTTTTTACAACACTTCAAAACACCTTTACAAGATGTCATAATTTGAATTTTTAGGACCTAATGTGTATGTTTAAGTCACATTATAATATTAAATCAGAGAAAAATGGATCAAGCATCATGAAGAAAGGCCTAAAAGACCATGAAAATGTCAAGGGGCCATTTTTCTACAACACACAAACTTATTAAAGATCTATGTATTAAAATTGTTTAAGTTAGGACAATATCATTCAATTAGAATGGTTTATGGACCTAGGAAAGATGACATGTGGATTAGGGGGATTAAGAAAATAGGATTTAAGGGGAAGCTTCACTATTCCTTGTAAACACTTTAAAGTACATCAAGCCACAAAATTTTACATGCCTTAGACATAAATGAGCCTTACACATTTTTTCATTTGTATAATTAGGTCATTTATATCATGGATTGAGGGGATTTTTAAGAAAATGGCTTAAGGGGATTCAATTTACCTAGAAATTTATTTATTTTTGTGTATGTTTTAATCTTTTATTTAGTATGTACATGTATTAAAATTACATAGTTAGATCTTTAATTTTGAAATTTGTATGTATGCTCAAGTTGAATTATGTATGTATGTGTATGTATCCTAATTTTTCTTTTAAATAACTTCATGTATGTTTAATTTAAATATTTCTTGTAATTTCTCAACATGTATAATATCTAGTTTTTAATTTATGTTTATTTTTAGTATAATTTATATATAGATTATTGAAACTTATTTTTGTACTTTTTTGTATATTTATATATGTAGGTTCACTTTTATATCATGTATAACCTTTATATTGAAGATTTTATCAATCCCCCACCTCCACCCCCTTCACCTCCAAACCCTCCACCTCCACCCCCTCCACCTCAAAACCCCCCACCTCTACCTCTAGAATCTAATGAGGCTCACTTATGAGCTCAAATAAATGACAACATTAGATCCATTCAATAAAAAATTAATGTAATTTAAATGAAGCATTCATGCCACCCCACCTAATGTGTTTTGCATCTTCAATACAAAATGTTGTAGATGTTGTTAGGTCCATTGATGTGGACTTAGAAAGTTATCAAGTATGGAGAGAGGAGAGGAGATTGTTTTATTATGATGGACTCTCTAATGGCTTGAAAAAGGGGGATTTGAATGTGTACATTCTTTAGCTGATCCAAAATATCAAAGGTAGGCTCTTCCATAGACTTTGATGTAGTGCAATCTCTGAGGAAAAGGCGGTTTGGCCTGATGCTGCAGGATACGCTCCTTAGAGACAGTATCAGATATAGGTATATGCTATGCAGGATCCGTAGGTTGCTCAGAGGAAGAGTTTGGAATCTTTGTAATTACAAGCAGTTGTGGAGCAAGAAGTGTGGTTCCAAATCTGAGATGGATATCATGAATATTCAGGGCATAAGCTGGATACTGATTAGCTTCTGCAAAATACATAGGCTATTGTTGCTGCTTATTATTAGGATTTGGCAATGGTTGAGAAGGCATAGGCGTTTGTTTTGGAGGGCCAGTATTTGTTGCAGGTGCTGCAGGAGGTGGCATGAGGGCTTGGGGTTGTGGCTGCTGAAACTGTAGAGAGGCAGGGGATTGGTTTTGCCATAGCTGTGGACTTCTCCATTAAGGATTATGTTGCCAATTACCTTGGGGTGGAGTCCATTGTCCTTATGGTTACTACCAACCTCCTTGAGGAGATTTCCATTGAGGACTCTGATAGTTAGGCCAGTGTGATTAAGAAATATTATAGGGTGGTGATGAGCCATATGTAGGTTGCCATTGGTTATTGTAATTAGAATAAGGATTACCAAAAGTCAAAGGATCTTCAGGCATACCTTGTCTTTGAGCCCATGGTCGCCTTTGTACAACAAAGAATACTTGATCATCATAACTCTCTACCATCTTAAAGTCAGTAGGTAATTGTTTATCCTCTATGTTAGCCACCATCTTACATCTACAATCTCTTTTCTTCTATCTACAATGTGGACAGAACTCTGCCAAGATTGCTTCAACTTCCTCATGTTTCTTCTGAGCTTGCATAGTGTCCAACTGTATAGCCATATTGTTTATGATATTCTACTTGAAATCAGATAGCAAATTTGTGATCTCCATCCATGAAACTCCATTAATAGAAGACTTTCCCATTGTGGCTTGATGACCTCTACCCTTCTTAATGATTGCTTGAGAGTAATTGAGACATATTTTCTTGATATCATCCCAAGGTAGTTGAGTTATATCACCTCCTCCCATCAGGTCTAGGGCATCTATATAGGTATCACTAATTCCCCTTAGAAAAAGTAGTTTCTGAGATTCTTTATTGAGAGTATGGTCTGAATTATTTTTCAAGGAAAACAAGAATCTTGAGATATAATCTTCTAGGCTTTCTTCCTCTTTTTGTTGAAATCTAAATATATCATCTCCCTTACTACCACTCTTACAATATTCCTTGTATTTCTTAAGAAATTTTGTTTGCATGACTGCCCAACTATCAACAACACCTCTTCCCAAACTCATAAACCATCTAAGAGCTCCTTCCTTCAAATTAGAAGGAAACAACTTCAACTTGTGAGCATCTAAAGTGTAATCATAGCTGTGACAGACGATGTCAAACTCAAACAAGAAAGTTTCTGGGTCCTCTGTAACTAGTCCATAGAACTTGGGAAGTAATGAAGAAGGAATATTTTTAAGGTTATCATTATCTTACTGAGCAATGATGGGAAACTCAAAAGTAGGAGGTTGATTAGGTGGATTTCGTGCCATATTTGCTTGATGGAGTATCAGATCAAATGGATTTTCTTCAGGTTCTTTGTCAGCTAGGTCAAATGGAAATTCAACAAACAGATTTTCAAAAAATGGATTGATATCTTGGTCTCCTTCTTCCTCAAATAGATTATAAGCTGGTTCAGGATTGTTATCAATGAATGGAAGGTCAGGGAGGAATCTTCCCAAAGTGTCTCTTCTTCTATGCATGTAATATAATGAACCGTAACTTGAATTTTTTTTTGAATAACAGACTAAACTACTGCTAACAATGACTTATGATAGGTTCTTAGCTTGACACCATCCCTGGCAACAGCACCAAAAATGGTCACGCCCACAAAAGGATATAAAAGTCATAGAAAATCCTAACCTAAGAATTAGACATTCTAACAGGCGACTAACATCTTATGGTCGTTCATTTACTTTGTCAAACCAGGGAACGTATACTTGAAATGGAGTGGCACTATATGTGCACTAAGAACTAGTTTCAGTCATGATTTACTAGAAATAAATGTGTGAAAGGAATTCTACTTATGCTACAGGAATGTTATGTGAAGCCTTCTAAATTTAATCAAAGCAAAAACCATAACAACTACAACTGAGAAACAAACTATGAGTTCTGGCCTTATGCTACAGGAACAAACACAAGGATAGATTCCTGATGCTACAGGAACAATATAAGACTGAGTTTGAACTTAAACTTTCCATAATGAAATCTAAATTATGATTAATAGAAGATAAATAACTAACTATGGATAATTACTAAGTGGGCCCCCTTAGCAAGCATCAACCAGCTATGCAAGAATTGAACACAAAACTTCATCAACTTTTATTCATAAACTCAGAGTGATATACATTTTTCTACACATATGAAAACTAACACAAAACTCTATCTCTTATCATAGTACTAACTCTTACATATTTTTCTTCTCATTATCATACTAACTTTTACATGCTATGCTTGTTATGCTTGCTCACTTGCATAGGTAGAACACTTATTTAAACCAAAAAAGTAACTAACTAACTAACAGAGAAAGACATGGACATAAAATGTATCCTAAAACTAAGGAACAAACTTCTCATAAATGAAACCATATCTGTTCAACATGATCCAAAGAGAATTTAGCATTCCACTCTTCCTAGATTAATGATCAAAGTTTCTTCCCAACGACCCGATCAGACAGTCTTCACTGGAACAACTTCCTTGATGTCGTACAGGAAATGGACTTTACTGCAGGGCTGAGATCCGCTGTGCTTGACTCGTTCATGCTCCCTTCAACAACCTATGATGCACAAGGCAACAGAGGTGAAAGAAAGCATGTGTGGCAAACAACACGATACATTCATTAATCACATATTAAATCTATCCCATTATTCAAAAACCATATGCATTATATCAGTCATTCGGGAAGTCAAACAAGGTAATTAATAAGACACATAGAGATGTTAGGCTACAGAAATGTAGGAATGTATTACTACAGGATACTACCCATTTTTAGATAAAGAGTCTTTAATAAGAGTTAAAAGATCCATTAGCAGTAAAAGTAAAGATATTAAAAGTACATCATGATACTCAAATTATGAGCATATCCTAAGCTCATCATCTACCCCCTACTAAACCTGATGATGGTCCACCAGCATTAAGCTTCTTGGTTGTTTCCCTGAAATCCATAGGAGCAGTATGGCTTTTTGGCACAGTCCCAAATTTATAATAGAAACCTCTAAAAATTTTCCATCTTTCATATCTAAGGTTCTCTGTATCTTTATTAACATTTGTAGCTCGATAGGGATAAAGTGGCCACATTAAAACTAGAGGTCAAAATGTTATTAGCAACCATAATTCAAACCTCTTCTGAAGACCAAGATGTATGTACCTCTCTGTCCTTCCAAGGGCTGCTTCAAAATTTAGGGGGCTATGTGGCTCAGATTTCCTTAGCCCAACAGTCAATTTCTCCCATCTCTTTTCAATTCTGGAAGAGGAAAGCTTCCAAAATAGATACGTTTGGATTTTGAATTCTTTATACACTTGCTTCCTGACATCAAATATTTTTACTCTTTCTGCTTGATTTTTGAACCCATATGCAACAGTGAGCCAGGTTTTTAGCATTGTATAAGGATCTGTGCTTTCTGATCGCAATGGTATGGGCTCATCCCTTTCAACTTCTTCATAGGATTCCAATTATTTGCCATAATTGGTTTCATTGGCTACCCATGACATAAGTGGCCTCAAATGGATGTCACCAATATAAAGAAGTGGATTCCACTATGTTTCAGAGGGAATTATCAATCCATGCAAATAAAATTCACATAAAGAATTTTTTAGCCAATTAGGAGCCACTTGGTATGCATCATAAAATTCTTTGGATGTATGAATAACATGATCTAAATTCCTTGAAATTCTCATTAACTAAAACCAAAGAAATTGTTCCTTTAGGCACATGGCATAGACTCTAGGCGGTGGTTTACACTCCACAATCTTACTAGTTATTTTCATCATTTTATCCATTTTCTTTTTCATCTCTTGGATTTCCTATTTCTTCCTTTCAATTTCTCTTTTCAGTTTATTCTTCTCTTCCTCCCAAAGACTTTGTTGAACTTCAGTCTTGGCTAAGTGGTAGAAGTTCAAGGTTTGAAATGTGATCGGCCTCCATGTCGTCCTAAGGTATTCCAAAAATTCAATCAAAAATATCTTTTTATAGACAACCATGGCTTGACAAGTTGCAGGAAGTCCGGTTACTTCAGCAATTCGTTCATCTATTATAGCCACTGTCAGACCTCATACTGAAGCTTCCCCTTCTGAAAGAGTTCTTAAAAATTCACTAGCAGCTTCCTCATTGAAAGAATCTAACCTTAGAAAATAGTTTATCCAACCACAATTACTAAATACCTGCATTGTTTGAGGATTTTGTGTTAAGAGATCATGAGCTCCAAGCTCATGTCTTACCAATTGACCACCCACATTCGCAAATTACCTTTGCTGAGATTCTAAAAACTCAAATTTTTTCTAAAAATTCAAAAAAAAATTCTTCTGCTCTACTTCTTTTTGCTTCTTTATGTCCTACCATCACTTTCTCTTCTTTTCCAAGAATGACTCGAAAGATAATTGCATGTAATTATTATTAGGAGCTACTCATATCAAGCAGTTAGTATTGTTTAAGATAAAATATGCAGCCATATTTGGAAAGTACAAGAAGAAATAAAAATATCTTATTAGTTGTGACAGCGACATAAGAAAAGGTTTGAAATGGATTATCCTGCCCCCTACTTAAATGTTGACATGTGTCCACACATGGGCAAAAGGACAGGCGAAGCATGGGCGATAAAGACTGATATGTACATAGTAGTTGTTGAATAAATGAAATAAATAAATAATGTGATTAAGAGAAGATATTGCGTACCTTTCAATTAATGCTCGTTCATGCTAGGAAAATCACAACACACCATGAAATGATGGTTGGAATAGAAACCATGAATGAGGGCAGTATGACAGGATGGATGACGTGGAAGAAAAGGGAATGAGTGGTGGTGATGGATGAAAAGCAGAGAAAGTGGCTCCCTTAAAAATGAAACCTTTATTATGGGCATGCAACGTGGAATTAAAGAGATGTTGTAGGAGAAAGATCGAATCCTTTCACTATAGGAAGATCAGTGGCCGCATTCGAAAAAAACTTCTACATAAATTCATCTTTAGATGCTGGCTTATGATACAACTAAAGATGGTGTCCACTAACCAGTAGCTTGAATCAAACTAGATCTATTGTAGCCAACTGCACTGAGCCATTATCAAATACATTTTTTATTTCATAAGGACCAAGCCATCATGTGGTTAGCTTACCTTGATTTTCTTTGTACCTGGAATCATAGAGCAGCGTCCAATCACCGATAGAGAATTGCTTAGTTCGAATATGATTGTCATGCCATTTCTTTCTTTGTTATTGGACAATTTTAGTATGCTGCAGGGCAGCCTTCCTCATCTCATCCAATGCATTCAGTTGTAGGAGGCATTCTTTTTGAGCCTTAGAGATAGCAATGTTAAGCTGGAGAGTAGTCCTCAAGGTTTTATGCTCAAACTCTATTGGCAACATGGCAGTCTTACCATAGAGTAATTCAAAAGGAGTAAATCCTGTAGTTATTTTCTATGTTGTCCTATAGGCCCAGACTACTTCAGGAAGATGATTGCTCCAATCCTTCTTATGTAATTGGACTGTCTTTCTAAAGATTGCCTCAATTTATCTGTTGGTAACCTTTGCTTGGCCATTGGCTTGAGGGTGATAGGGGCTAGACTTTATGTGCCTGATCTTGTAATCATTCATCAATGCAGTGATTAAGTTGGATGTAAACTGAGCTCCTTGATCCGTAACAAGCTCCCTTGGGACTCCAAACCTCGTAAAAATATGCTCATATAGGAACTCAAAAAATTTATTGTCGCGGGCATGTGTCATTTCTTTCACTTCCACCCACTTGGTTACATAATCAGTACACACCAAAATGTATGATTTCTCATTGGATAGAGGATCAATAGGCCCAACAAAATCCATGCCCCATTTGTCAAAGGGACTAACTACCACTTGAGGATTCAGGGGCATTTCATCAAACCTTGTTGGTCTCCCCATGCGTTGACATCTGTCACATTTTCTGGTGTAGATTGCAGCATCTTTGTGTAGTGTGGGCCAATAGTATCCTATGTTAAGCACTTTCATAGATGTTCTCTTGGCTACAAAGTGTCCACCACAGGGCTCATCATGACAGGCATACAAAATGTCATAGGGCTCATCTTCCCTAACACATCTTCTCATGACTTGGTCATGTCCTGTATAAAATAAACATTCTGTAATCCATGAAAAATTAAAACTTTTCTCAACTAACAATTTCCTTTCCTTTGGTGAGAAGTGAGTTGGAATCTTGTCTGCTGCTAAATAATTTACAATATCTGCATACCATGGAGTTTGAGCAGCAATAGAAAATAGATGTTCATCAGGGAAGCTATCATCAATTACCTCAGGAGTGTCAGGTGTAGGTGTTTGAAGTCTTGACAAGAAATCAACGACCACATTAGCTCGGCCTAACTTATCAATAACTATGATATCAAATTCCTACAACAATAGGAGCCATCTTGCTAATCTACCATTTATGGCAGGCTTATTCATGAGGTACCTTATTGTTGCATGATCTATATGAACAAATATTTGGTAACCAGTGACATAATGTTGAAACTTG
>VDFB02107000.1:0-13517 GCA_007258455.2 Sequoia sempervirens
ATTGTTCCTATGGTAAATTGTTTGATAGAGTTGGTGGAATGACCTTTCTTAGTAGTCATTTTTAGTGAGATTGAGATTGTTAACCTTAAGAGAGTAGGACTTGGGAAAAAGGCATTTGATATGGCTATTGTTTTCATCCTATACAACCATTGGAAGAAAAGTTAAGCTAGCATCAAATAACCAACAATTTTGAAAATAACATGAAAAATTTTAGTTGTTGCTATTTCAGGAATAAAATAAAAGGAAACAATGTTCCTTCTAGTGGCTTGATGATTGCAAATGAGGATTCATGATGAAATTCAATCTTATTGGGTTAAAATCTATTTTTTTTGATGAAATAGATCAATATATAAAACTTAAATGGAAATAGATACAACCTATCCTTGTGTTGGTGCCCATATGAAACTCATCTCTTGTGCTCCCTTTTGTCATCACTTGGATTTTGATCTTGTATCCATCCAATCAATTGTGGTTCTTGTAGTCAATTTTTAAGTCATCTTGTCATTGTCTTTTCTCTGCTAAGATAGAGAGAAGTGATCATCAACAAGTTTGATAAAATATGACATTTAAATAATAGTATGCAAGAGCAGAAAATAATGTTCTCGGTTGGTGTTGACTACAACGAAAGAAAGAGGACTATGGAATGGCTAAGGCATGAGGTTTGAATCAGAAATACTCTTTTCTCTTGGCACATTTTTTTTTGGCCCAACCATCATGAACCAAGAAGACCAAGGATGTCCAATTTTATGTGGAGGTAATGGATGTGGTCCAAACTTTAGGAGGGGCAAGAAGGTCAATGTATGATCTTGATGAAATTGAGGAATAACAACAAGAGAGGAAAAAATAAAATAAAATCAATGTAGAGTTTCAAAGATTTGTCAAGCGAGTAATAGAGCTATGGGAGCAGGCTCATCTAAAAGATTTTGAACTAGAGTTTGATATACCATTTAGGATAAAACACCAATAATGAGAAAATTAACAAAAAATCAAAAGTGAATAATACATAATCTATGTTGTAGAGTTAAAATAGTCTTACAAAAATACATATAAAACTCCAAAACATTTTCCATTTGTTCTCTAAATTTTATTCCAATCAACCAAAGCAAGAAACATATATCTTATTGCTATAAATTAAATCAAAAGAAGATATTCGATATACAATTCAAAACATTAGCATATGAGCTAATTTGTTAAAGTACTTGTTCTCCTTCAAGTACCGATTCCTTGGTAAACTCATTTGGTCCTCAAATACATACTTGTCACAAGTTTCAAAGGAATCTATCATGAGAATCTGACCATGACTATATGTAACAATCTAAAACATTCATAATAAGGGACAAATGCTTTACAAATTCTACTACACATTGATGCATTCTTCATGCTGAAATGAGTGTTTAGAGCTATGATAACCACATTCATGTCTTGAGGGAATCTCACTGTCTAAGGAAGAAGTCAAAGTGCCTTGGAGCAGCAATAACATTCAATGTCAACCATATTTGAGACAAAATTGCATTCATTTTTGTGGCATGACGTGTCTAAAGTCATTAATAGTGTTTTTAGGGCTTTTCTAATTTTATGCGATGACTTCTTCTCTTTAAGAATCTTTGAAACGGTTTTAGATTTCTATCTTTGGCACAAATTTTTGAATTTGGAGTGAAATTTTTAGATTTATGCGGCCTTTGAAGAATCGAGCATGTGTAAAGGTGTGGAGTGTTGAGTGAGTCGTGATGCTACAAGTGCTAATTACTTAAAAGGAAAAATGAAAAAAAAAACATTTGTTTTACATACCAGGCTATTTACTTATAAAATATGGGAATGTCAGATGTGCTAATTACTATTTCACCAGCCATATTCATTACAAACCATGATCAAATTCTAGGTAAGCTATTACCATAAATATAGAAAAATGAAAAATGAAAAAACAAACATTTGTTTTACATACTAGCTGCCCCTTGCTTGATTTTCCACGTAATGTGAAAATGAATTTCTTTGTAGATATAAAAGTAATGCCATGGTAACTATTTGGCTCCACAACATAATAAAGTTGTTTGAAAAGCTTTCTTAGCCACATAATGTTCACGAGTTCCAAAATCAGAAATCTAATACAAAATTGTTCACTTGACCTTGAAGTTTCAATTAGTATGCTTATAGGATTTTATGTTGTAAAAATATATTCTAGTGGCTTAAAGAAAATAGTGAACAGCTGAAAGAATTTTTGTTGATCCATTTTTCCAACACAAACCTATACAAAACATATTAATATCCTATTAAGATCGTTCCACCCAACACAGGAAAGCTTGGATTCCTCTTTTCACCAAGAGAAAGCCAAATCCTTCACCTCCTCATGTAAACATAAGAAAAATTTATTGTCAACTAGTCAATTACTTAATAATAACTCACTTTCTAGCAACACGTAAACATAAGAAATGTATAACTTCATAAAAATATTATTTATGGGGCAATTTAAAATTAAAAAGAGGTGTACTTTCTGCTATTGCAAGGAGCTTGATGGAATTATATGGTTAAGATTCTAAACATATTTGATTGAGGAGGATGTAGCACTATGATTGTTTCACAATACAGTGGCAATGCACTGTGCCATATTACCACCTTTACTACAAGCTTCAAGAAAATGTTTATCACAAAGCTCTATATTGCATAGCTCCAACAATGTCAACCCTATTCCATACAAATATTCTACAAAGTTTCTAAAAAATGACATAGGGTATATGAACCAACAGTAGGCAAGAAAATGCATTTCTTGTAACTAACATGACATCCTTTTCTCTACCACATTGGTATATTGTTGTATTCTACTAAAGAGCAGACAGACATGAATAAGCGTTACGTCCAACCTATCAAAGATTGCGTAGAACTTTGCATAATACAACTTTGAGATTACATTTCAAGCTTCTAGCATGGCATCAAATTATTCTTGTAATTTCTTTATTTAAGCACTCTGATTTGATATTCACATTAGTCATTCTACATTTACTTCTATCTATAACAGATTTGATTCCATGTGAAAATCTTGTCCCTTGGATATGAAGGGCCCCAAATCAGTGGTATCAAAGCTCACATTAGCTTCTATCTATAATAAATTTTATTCCATTTGAATATCATGTCCCTCAGATATGAAAGGCCCCAAATTAGTGGTATCAAAGCTCGCATCAGTTCACAATGATATCAACCATTCAGTATATATCATAACCTAGTGGTAGCGTAGTTTTTCATTCAAAACCTTTGTTGCATTTTGTATGCCCACTGACACAAAGAATAACAACAAGAAGCTTGGTCTCTAAATTCATGACCCTTCACCCTACGTTCCTTCATGATCTCAACAAATTGAAAAAAAATCCATATTAGAGATGTTGACTTCAAAGATGTTTCAGATGATGAAATCAAATGCTTTACAACAATAGAGTGGTGATTTGGAGAAACATTACACACAGGAAATTGTCAAGATAATTGATCACTTCAGTCAACTTCTAAAGCATGTTCAATCCCATTCATTCCTATTGACTTACCAATGCATATATATTTTGGAGACCAAACACCATACATGGTACAAGTAAATGTAGATATCCCTATTCTTTAAGGTAAAAAATATGTTGATACTCTAGATAACTATCTAAAACCTCATTTTCTCATAAAAGGTGGTCATTAAGGTTTTCATAAGAAATATCACCTTTGCAATTTAAAGGAGTTTCCTTTTCTATAAAGAAATGGAAGAATAAATATTATGCTACCCATGAGGTTGACCTTTCACCTATATATACCAATAATGGTTTTGTTCAAGCCTCAAAAGAAACCTATTATCCTGTGGCAACATATGATGGACCAATATATCAAGCATTCTTGGCTTCATTGAGGTAATGACCAATCTATTCAAGAATATTTTGATATATTCCATACTTTGACTTGTTAAACAGTCAAGAGTAGGAACAAAATATCATCAGAGGTTTTGAATTCTTTTGTGATCCTTGAATTCAACAATACAATGCAAAAAAGAACAAAGAATAGATTGATGTTGAACATAGAAGATATGTCTAGTTTCAATCCTTGCTCACATATGTTCCTAACAAACTAATTCATAAATGTATCCCTCTCCTCCATGAACATGCCACATGTTCCTTTTGACTTGTCAACTTAGTGAAAAGATGATTTTTCTTATAAGACTTATCAAGAAGGTGCTATTTCATCTTAATTGTATAAGGTTCAGAGTTGTAATTTTGTATTTTTCCTAAAATACAAAAGAAAAATTGTGTTTGTAACAACCCAACCACAAACATTAAATGTTGTTAAATTCAAGCCTTTGGTGATGGATTAATCCTCACCCTTTATTGTAAACTCAATGTACTTGCCTCTCTATATAAATGCAATCACTTTCTCTTGTAAAAGATAAGGAAGGACTAAAAAGAAAAAGAATTGTTGAAACAATGCCAATTTTTCTGAATCAATACAAATAGAAGTTCATTTGTTGCTATTGTATGAGTTTGTTTTATTGGTTGGATGTGGTTTTCATGGTTCATTTTACCCTTCTAATTATTTAAGTTTCATTTATGATTAATTATTCAGATTGAGAATGCAGATCAACAAGAAGACTCTTTCCACATGTTGAGTTTTAGGTTTCATTTTGCTAACACAAAAGTGGAATTTTTTTTGTTTCAATCTACTATTGATTCTCAGCTTGAAATGAGGGGTCAACAATAGCTAGATCAGTCTAATTTGATGGAAAAATAAGAAAATATCAACCCAACAAGTAACGAAAAATCATGGATAGTGAAGAAGGAAGTTATTCCAATTGATATGAAAGAGTTACAATCTAATTTTTTGAAGGTAAATGATCAAACTCTTGATTGTACCATTCCAATACATCAACGTGATCAGTCATATCAGGCTTGTACGATTGTTTTAAAGGAGTCTCAAGATTATCTAAATAGTGAAAATCAAGGTGATATAATGTTATGAGGTGATATTGACAACATAGGTCTAGTAATACAAGTGGAAGAAGACCAACCCAGAAGATGAAGAAGGTATTGTGAATGGCCATAGCCATGAAAGGTTTTCAAAACCCCAAAAATAGTAAAAACAAATGCAGGAAAGTTCTCTATTCCATAATTATTATAATTTGCTACCATGGGTCGAGCCTAAAACTAAGTTATCTTCTGCAGAAAGTGAAGAAATAAAATGGTATAGTCGTGGCCTGGATAAAGGAGCACACTTTTTCTTTTGTTCCCACATAGAGGAAAAACATTTTCTTTCAAATCATGCTCAAATCGAGCTCATTTAAGAAGAGAATACACAGGATGAAAGCATAGAAACTCACCCAATTTTTGTGTGAAGAGAGGAACCATCAAAACCCACGTGCTTGTGGCCTTCAAAACTCAATCCAAGCACATCCATGGTGGCCTGAGGTAATGAGATATCAATAGAGGAAATGAACATAGAAAAATGTATCAGAAATTCACTCATGGTCGTGGCCTAGAGGCCCTAAATCCTTAAAAAATGGAGTCGAAATGACCTTAAACAAAGAAGAAACAACTTGCCATTAAGTTCCTAAAGGAAATCGACACCAAATCAACATAGCAGAGCATAAAATGTTTTATTTTCAAGCTCACACCCTAAGTTTCCATGGCGGTTGTGTGCCAAGTTCTCCAGAAATGGCAAAGTGCAAAATGAGGCGAGAAATGTGGAAGTTCGATGTTTTGTGGTTAGGGTTTCATGTTTCCCTAGCTCGCCCTTATCTTTTTATCACATTGATTTACAATTAAAGTGCCTTGACTAATACTTCAACTCATCGTTCCTAGGTTGTTCTATGCCTTAGGTTTTCCTATGGTTTTGAATAAAAACCATATAATTTCATGTCTTAGTTTCTTTATGATTTTTATAGAAAATCAAGATAGGTATTATACTTGGCAAAATTCAAGAAAATCAATGATATTTTTACCTTTTATTTTAAAAATATCAAATCAAAATCAGAGTGGGATCTTTTTGTAAAAATCAAAGCTGCAAGATATTGTAAAGCAATTTTGAGATAATGTTTCTATAAATTATCTCAATATCTGTTATTTCTAAAAAACAATGTGGATAGAGTTTTGGGCTAGTTGGAGGAAAAAGCAGTCAAACTAAGGTTGCCTTTTTCAGTTTTGAGGCAGTTAGGCCTGATTTTACAATAAAAAATTACTATTATCTATTAAATTTATTAATTTGTATATTCAATTAATAATTAAAAACTATTGATGTTATTTTATATAAAATAAAATTATGAAAAATATCTTTAAAAATTATTAATTTTAATTTTAAAATGTATATAGAAAAATATTTATTTAAATCATAGTAATGAGATTCGCCAGGACTCGGTGAGTCGCAAGTTGAGTCACCCTGGCTGAGTCCTAGGGGCTCGAACTAAGACTTGGATGAGTCCCACCGAGTCTTGGTTGGACTCGCTGAGTATGGCAGACTCACTGGACTCGTCGAGTTCACGCAAGTCTTGTCAGCAAGACTCGGCAGGCAAGGTTTGAAAAGTGGAAAGAATTACATGAAATTTAAAGTTGAAACTTTTTTTTTACTTATTACGAATGCAAAATGATATACGCCATGAAGGTTTTTATGGTTCTGGAGGTCCTAATTTGGGCTTGGTGGTAGGGGCTCCGCCCCTTGACCCCGCATTGCCCTAGGACCTCGCAAGGGGTGCTGCCCCTCGACCCCGCTAGGGGTGCTGCCCCCAGACCCTCGCGAGAGGCACTTCCCCTTGACCCCACTAGGGGCATTGCCCCCAGACCCTCACAAGGGGAATTTCCCCTTGACCCCACTGGGGGTGTTGCCCCTTGACCCCACTAGGGGCATTGCCCCCCAACCCACTGCAAGGGGTGCTACCCCCAAACCCCTATGAGGGGCGCTACCCCTTGACCCCACTAGAGGCATTGTGCCTAGACCCCCACAAAGGGCACTTCCCTTCAACCACATTAGGGAAATTGCTTTGATACTTGAGATTATGGGTACTGCATCATCTAGGACCTATCTTAGACACATTTGTAGGAAGGATGCAGGCTCCTTTGAGCCATAGAATTCTAGTTATTGTTTTGAATCTTTTGATATTTCATATTTGTTTGGAACATTTGATGTCGTGGATTTCATATTCGATGATTTTTGTATACATTCGAGTCTTTGACTATATATCTAAGTGTGTTATTTCCTTGAGAAGCTCATGAGCTACAATTTGTATTTATAACTTTATACTTATATGATCAATATATACTTGTGTTAGTGACAAGGACCTTGATTGGGTTGACCAGACAGATAGAGAGGTTGAGGCTATAGCCATGGTAGAGGAGGAGGAGGCTAAAGCACGAGAAAACACATCCACAACTAATGTTGGTGAGGGTGGCATGGAGTCACAAACAGAGACTATGGTTGCAGTTGCTACATCATCTAGGACCCACCTTAGATGCCTTTGTAGGAAGGATGTAGACTCCTTTGAGCCATAGAATTGTACTTATTGTTTTGATATTTCATATTTTTTGGAACATTCAATGTCATGGATTTCATATTCCATGAGTTTTGTATACATTTGACTATATTTATATATCTAAGTGTGTTATTTCCTTCAGCAACTCAGCTACAATTTGTGTACTTTATACTTATGTGATCAATGTATACTTGTGTATGTGATCAAATTTGATTATATTTAATGATGTTATTGTTTCTTTAAGGTTTATTCAATAAAGCCTCCTTGAAACAAGTTTTAAATCCTTAAAAATCTCTAAATTTATAGTGTTTTTTATTTTGTCAAGTCTGCACCGAGTCCCGAGTCGAGTCACCCTAGCAGAGTTTGAGCTGAGTCCAAGTCTCATTACTATGATTTAAATAAAACTAAAATGAATATGAATTAAATATATAATTTAATCATTAAATTATTATTTTAATTATTATAATTTTAAAAAATTGTGTGATTGTGATTGTGATATTACATTAGATTCCTTGCACCCTAATATTTTTTTAATTAAAATAGATCTGCCTCTTGCATTTCTCCCAAACCATTCATATTATTATTGTGAAAAATAAATTCTAAATAATGATTAATATTCAACATATAAATTTTATTATTATTTATTTATTTTATAATATTTTACAAATTAAATATTACAAATTTTAATTGAAAAGAGGATAAAAATGCCATTTAATTCAAATGCTATTAATTCTCAAATTTAAGATCATACTATTATCTTTATATTATCCTTTAAAAACATTTTTTTATCTTTTACTCAAAAATATTAAACATGGGAAAATTTGTAGATGATTGAATGTAGAAATGAGGTGTAATATACCATAAAATGTACAAAAGGGATATAGTTGAATTTTTATGCCCTTGCAGTCACACCAAGGGTATAGGGTTGAGGGTCCAATGTATAGGGTAGAGGGTATAGGGGTTGAGGGATTAGGGTTTAAGGGTTGAGGATTGAGGGTTGAAGGTTGAGGGTTGAAGGTAGAGGGTTGAGGGTTGAGGGTTTAAGGGTTGGGGGATTAAGGGTTGAGGGTTGACGGATTAGGGTAGAGAGTTTACTTGGGTTTAAGGGTTTAAGGGTTGAGGGTTGAGGGTAGAGGGTAGAGGCCGGCTTAAGGGTTTACGATTGAAGGGTTGAGGGACGTTGAGGGTTTAGGGTTGAGTGTTAAGGGTTTAAGGGTTGATGGTTTAGGGTTGAGGGATTAGGGTAGAGAGGGAGGGTCGATGTATGGAGTGAGGGATGAAGGGAGAGATAGAAGAAAGGGGAGAGAGAAGAGGGAGGGAGGCGGTGGCTATGAGGTTGGGATCAATATATAGGGTAGAGGTTGAGAGTGAGGGGTGAGTTGAGGACCTATAGGGTTGATGGTTTATGGTATTGGGTTGAGGGTATAGGGTTGAGGGATTAGGGTTGAGGGTAGAGGGTAGAAGGTTTAAGGGTTTAGGGTTTAAGGTTTATTAGGGTTGATGGTTAAGGGTTGCAGATAGAGTGTTTAGGGTATAGGTTTGAGAATATATAGTTGAAGGATTAGGGTTGAGGGTCCAATGTATAGGGTTGAGGGTATAGGGGTTGAGGGTTTAGGGTTTAAGGTTGAGGGTTGAGGGTTGAGGGTTGAGGGATCTTTTGATGCAAGTGAAATGTAGGCAAGCAATTGAAGGCCAGTGAATATTAGGGAAGGATTTTTTGTTCTAAAACCCCTAATCCCTTAACCCTTGATCCCTTATAGATCAAAACAATTAGGTGCTAAATCTGGCACTAAACCCAGTGCTAAATGTGGTGCTAAACTTCGGAACTAAACACGATGCAAAACCAGTGCAACCGAGCTAAATCGAGCACTAAACCAACACTAAACACGATGCTAAACCACATGCTAAGCGGGCTAAATCGACACTAAGCGGAACTAATTAGTGCCTACTTGTTCTGATCAACACAATAAACACCAAAAATAGCGCCATCCTGATAAATAGCGCCAACTTTTTCAAAAAATTGGAGAAAAATACATTAAAACAGTGGGTGGAAGCAAAAAGGGAGCTAATCAACATACTCTCTAATGCATAGGTAAGTACACTTCAAGTATGCATCACTTACGCAAATTTTAAATTTACATACCATGTTCATTGTTCATTCTCAATTTTTTTATTATAATTTTAATTTAAATGATACTCTAGTCATATTTTTTCCTATATCCTTGATTTATGCAAACTCCTTCATAGTAAATACTAAAACATAGAAAAATAGGTGCATAGAAAAATAGGGGATGGTATAATGGACCTATCTTCCTTTATTTCATTAGGAAAAGAGATCCCCACAAAGAATTGACTTACAACCCTTAGGTGAGTCAACTCGATGAGGGAATCTAATGATTTCCTTATGATTGAGGGTGAGGGTATTAGCCTAAACAACACTTTTGAGAGAAAAACTAAAAATAGTAAATCACCACAATTATGCAAGCTAACACTTGAATCATCAATTTAAAGCATAATATAGATAGAAACAACAAACTTTTGATAGATTAGGAAATGGAAAAGTGATGTGTACCTATCACCAAAATGCAAATTTTGAAGGTTGATTGGGACTAGTTTGCCTATAGGCGAATGGGTCTTTGTGCAGAGGTTTCAAATAGCTTTCGGGATTCTCTAGAGTCAGTATGTAGCTTTTGTTTGATCTGAGTTTTAGTGTCAGAAAGTCAGAAATAAGATCTGTAGGTGAGATTATGTGAATTGACAACAAATATGACAACTTTTTGCAACCTTGACAACTTTTCTAATTTTCTCTTGAAGTCTTTAGTCCTTCTTGACCTAAGATCTGAAATACAAACACAAGAGAAGAAATTTGTTTTTGGTGAATGGGGTTTTCCTTGGTCAAACCCCGTTTGGGTAATTAAACCTTGAATTGAAATAAGAAATATGAAAGGAATGATGAATAAATAATGCTATGTTGCAACTCACCAAACCTTTGAATAAACCTTTGGAGGACTAAAATTTTAATCTTGATGTTGCATGAAATGGCTTCAATGTATACAAATCTTGATACTTGAAATATGACTTGAATGATTGAATTGGATCTTTGAAACCTACATCACAATGTTAGCTCCAAAAACATGAATGATTGCAAAAGACTTTGACATGATGCTTGAGATCTTGATTACTGCAATAAATCACTAATAAATCTTCTCTTGAATTCCTTTGATCATAATCTTTTTTCTTGTGAAATTTTCCTTCTTGATAGGTTGCTTGTTGAAAAATCTTAGACTTGATTTGATAAAGACCTTGTATGTATAGGTATGTATCCTTAATTTCCCAAAATTATACATTACAAATTGACATTAAAATTTGAATTTGGGGACATTAAATACCACCAAAACATGATATTTTAAATTTAGGTTCAAAGGCCTTGGGAGGACCCATTCGCCCATGGGTGAATGGGTCCTAGGTCCCTATTCCTAGAACACACATTTCTCAAGGTAAATTATTATGTGTTGGCATTAATTGTTGTCGGGTTTCCCCTTTGGAAAATGTAATTTATTAGGCATGTAAATGTAAAATAAGAATTATTAAGGCACAATTAAGTCCAATTTAATTGAGGGGACCCAAATAAAGTGTGAAAATGTAAAGGAGTGCATAGTCCTTCACTACAAATACAATATGAGGGGACCATATTATCTATTGATCATTTTTTTTATTTTTTATATAATCTCATAGGTGAACATTTTTCCTACAATTATTTATATTCGTTGGATTCAAAGAAAGTCACTTTCATACTTACCAATCTAATTAAGGTACCTAGTATCTTATGTTATGAGGAGGCCTCTAGAGGCTCCATTGGTGCTAGTAACATCCACTTAGGACATGTTTTGAATAGATACTCAAGATTCAACTATATTTTTTGGTCAATTTTGATTTATTGATTTCCCATCAAGGAAGGATAACGGTTTTTAATGATACCCTTGAGGTAGTTCTTTTTAGGGAACCACCAAAGCACCTAGATTTCCAAGAGTGTACTATCATTTTTTGAAGGGCTTTATTCCCTTTTATTTTGTGGATAAACCCTCCAAAGTCATCTTGGTCTTAACCACTACATTATTTTTTACTTCTTCAACTTTCAGTTCATGGCTTGTTTACCTTCCTAGCTTAGTATATGATATGAAGTTCCATGAATAATGGCATCCTCTATATTTTTAAAAAATTTAACTATATCTACCTCTTAGGTTTTTTAGGCAAGCTTATAGTAGAGTTTGGGTGCCCAAAAATTATCTCATTGGGGTTAGTTGCATGTCTTATTGTTTATTCTCCTTGTTAGGACCATATATGCCTTTATCCTAGTTAGGAGAGAGAACCAAAAATTTGTTTAGATTATTAGAGGAATTTTTGTCTCTAGGATTTCTACCCCTAAATCTCTTATTTCTTTTCTTGATCAAAACTCTTCAAAAAAATTAATTTCTAGGCAAATCCTTATCAAGTGGAGCTTCTTGATTGAGAGGTCAATTCCTATAAAAATGTCCACACTCGTGACAAGATAGGAATTTGAGAGGTAAATATTTATAGTCTAGCATTTGAGTATGTACCAAGTCCAAAATATAATACCGATGGCTTCATGTAGGACTTTTTTGAGATTTACCACACACATACATGTACATAAGCAGCATTGGAGGTTTTGAGAGGGATCCAATCAAGAAATTTGTCAATTTTATTAATAATGAGTTATAATGGTGAATTATCCTAAATATGCAATAGAAGGAAGGGAAGACTTACTTAATATGATGTTGCCTCAAGCACATCCACATATTTATAAAGTGAGTAGCCCAAAAATTTAGAAAGAGAGCACCAAAGCTCATTAATTAAGTACCTCCATACAAGTGTATCCACTCCTCTTTAGAATTGAATATTATTGTAAAATATCCATGTGACCAAACAACAAAAATCTATAGGTGGTTATTTTGAACCCCTAAATTGAGGAAATCCATTTTTTGAGAGCAATGGGGCTTGTTTAAAACTTTATGAAATATCCAAGTACGACATGCTACAAAAAGCATATTAATAGAATAAATAACACTTTTTAAGGGAATTCCACCATTGGCATGGAATCAATATTAGGTATAAAGGAATTTGGAACAATCAAAGTAGGTTTTTTTACACCTAAAGTGTCATGGTGAATTTCCTTTTGAGGTAGTTTGGGACTTAGATCATTAATACTCTCGCAGGAGGGTACAAATGTGAATGATAGAAAAAATAATAAGAAGGATGGAGTAGTGTTACAAAAAAATTACCCACCATGGGGTGAATCAAGTAGTGGTGATTAAAAAAAGGGTTGAGTATCTAGGGTAGCAAGGCATAACAACTTATTCAGTTTGCATTATTTCCTCTAGTTGCTCTACTTTTTATTTGTTTCCTTTAGTTACTTTACATTTTCTCTTTATATGGTGCACAAAAGGTTGAACATAAACTTGTATGATTTTTAAGTCTTAGTAAGCTTAATAATTTTGAGGATTCAATTTTGTGACAGGTGTTCAATGGAATTCACTAAAATTCAAATATACTTATTGTGATTTTAGCATGCAAAATGTAGAAGGGAACTAGAGGTATTATATATCTTTGGGGGATGCTTGGTGTTTTACAATAATCCATAATCAATTAAATGCACATGCATATTTTGATTTATAATAAAATAAAGCTTATAATTATAAAATTTAAACATTATTTTCAATATGAATTTACGTCGACTTTAATTTTTATTATTTTTGAAAAGATGAATTTTTCTTGGACTTGTTTAAACCAATTGAGGCTATGTGTAGTGATTCTACCAACTAAAATGCAAGGAAAAAACAAAAAACCAAGAAAATGAAAAAACCAAAACAAACACTCAAGACAAGGGCTAAAGAAACTCAAACCTACTCTAAATCAGTTGAAAATCTAGAGTTCATATCGAGCTTGATGTCATAGTTTCCCCTTTGATACAATTTTATGTGTTCTCTAGGATGATTTCGGTAGAATAACACCTTGATTTTTCTCAATT
>VDFB02107001.1:0-73655 GCA_007258455.2 Sequoia sempervirens
TGCTAACCAATTTTTTGCCACAATTTTTACACAATAACCAACACTTGGCCAATTTGATTAGCGTTAGCGCCAAAACCAAATCTCTATCAAAGCAACTCTAACCAAGAATGCACCCTAAAACCACTAAAGGAAGAGGGGCAGGCATATGGTCAGAGGATCCCTAGGATCAAATAACTCAACAACTGAGAATTGCTTACAACTGGAAGTGTAAAATAAACTCAACGCCAAGAATGTGCACACAAGATCCCTTTGAAGGCGAGGTGTAACATATGGCGGAGTAATTATTACAAACTAAAATAACTAGGCGAATAACCAGCCATGAAGATTTTCAAACTAAACTAATTCATCCGCTGTGGCGGGCATCCACTCAAGAGTGGG
This sequence comes from Sequoia sempervirens, assembly GCA_007258455.2. Taxonomy (NCBI): domain Eukaryota; kingdom Viridiplantae; phylum Streptophyta; class Pinopsida; order Cupressales; family Cupressaceae; genus Sequoia; species Sequoia sempervirens. The sequence goes on from VDFB02107001.1 coordinate 379, forward strand.
GATTCACCACTTGATAGTGGGTGAGAAAAGCAAATACAAAGTAATTTTCCTCCTCACTGGTGGTAAACCATCCAGGGGTTATTGTATGTGAATTAGAAGCACAAGTAAATGCAGAATTAATAATGGTTGGATTAGTACTACTAATTCTCAACCTTACAATAAAGGAAATCTGCAAATTACAAGGTGTTACAATGATAGAATGAAGCAAGGTGAGAGGACTGATTCTTGTAAGCTCTAAACAACTCAAATACTGAAAACTGAAGCCAAAAACTGAACTTATAACAATCTGATTACAAAAACCAGCAAACTAAAACTGTAAACCAGCAACTGTGAAATCAATGAAATGTTCATAACTCATTCAATATACCTCTGAACATGATGAAACGGAGTGCAAATACTCTTTGGAGGATAGGCGCCCAAGTTGCAATGAAGAAACAGCTTCAAAACACCTCCATTTATTTGGCACGAATTCCAATGCCCATCATGAGAGGTACGGCCTGCTGGGAGGTACAATTTTGCAAGATAAAATCAAAGACTTGGAAATAAATTCCAATCTCTTGTGGAAGGGATCGTCTTAAGTCTAGAACCACTTTGCAAACATACCTAAAATGATATATAATTTGCTCAAAAAGTTGTTAACAAAAAACACTTTCAGCTGTAGTAATATCAGCAACACCAAAACTGAGAAAAACTCCAAAATCTTCAACAATTGAGCTCCATCTGCTAGTCTGAAAGAGAAGCAGCAATAAAAACCAACTAGGTGTTGTATTTCAAACACGAGATTGGATTGAAACTAGGAGGTAAGCATCCCTCGAAGTAAAAAATAAGTTGTCATTTCGATAGCATAACATTAGCATAAGTTCATGGATGAAAAATGCTAGAGCAAACTCTCTCTTTTTAAGAACTTGAGGTGACTGTTGATTTTACACCTTTTCTCTCCAAGGGACACCCAAAGAATATGAATCATTTAATTTTTAAAAGATAAATAATTCCTCCTCAACTTTGGCGTCCAACTCCAAAGCACATTTTAAGCATAATAAAATATTAAATATTTCCTCATGAAGCGTCCTCCCTTCATGAACACCTTTTAAAACAACTTCAAGTTATCATATTAGGCCAAGGGGGAGGTCAACTTAAAATTAAAACATTAATAGCTTGAAATAACTCATTCTCCCTTTTTCACCTCAATAGCCAAATTCAACAATATTCAACTGCTCCAACTGAAATGGAAAACTTACTGAAAAGCTACCCACTGGACCACTGCCAAAATTAGAACTTACTAAAAATAGTAAATTCTGAGAAATGCCAAAAAACCTCCAAACAAGGAAACCTTGATTTTACCTCTGACAAGCCTATGAATTTCCAGAAATAGGCTATCGATCACCGAAGAGCGTATGACTAAAATGGGGGCATTACAAAATGGCGTCCAAAATGGTGTTGATATGTGCCCAAAACTCAAGGCGATTTGGCCCTAGAATCATGCCTTGGCTGTAGATGGATGTACGGCTTGCTACAGCAGCTAGTACGGCCTAGGGATTGATGAATATCAACAATAAATGCAGTCAATAAAAATTCTTCCCTCAATAATGAAATTTGATTCAAACCTTTGTGTATTCTTCCTCCAATAAGCACAAATTTGACCTCTAAGATGAAGCCAACCCTGAGCAAACTTCAGCTAATCTTTCACAACCTCAGATTGCCTGACAATGAAGATTTTTTTGTTCTCCAAAGTCTGAAAATGTTTGATAATCTGCAGAAACCCTCGGTCTCTCACAAATCCCAAAGCTCTTGATAAAAGACAAATTCAAATGATCATCAATAATGAGTTCGATTTGTCTTAGAGCCTCTTATATACTTCTCTAAATGGCTCGACCCCCAAAAAGCAACTTAATAACATTTAAATGTTATTTTAATTTTTGCTTCATTGACTTAGGAAAATATTATTAATATTGGGCATACTTTTCCAATGAAAATTAATTACTCATGACCCTCAAAATGGCCCCACTTTATTATAAAGTCAATTTATAACTTTAATAATTAAACATCATTAAAGGCCATTAAAATATTAATATCTCATTAAATACTCATTATTTTGATGAGCCATCTGAAATGGTGGTGAACACTGCCAATCACCGTGTGACCAGGTGCCCTGCTAAAAATAGTAACTCCGGATAGATGACTTACTATAAATAGTAAGTTTGTAAAACTAAGTTTTGTAACTTCTGCAAAGGCCCAATCCTGATCCCAACTAAATACTGGAGAGAAGTAATGTCACCAAACGACCAAGTTACTGCCTCTGAGGACCCTCTATCCATAATTGTTAGCCTACGAGGGTCAAGATAATAAGCTAACCACTCTACAACTGGAACTGACTAAGGAGGGGACATAACAGTCCACCCTCCCCGAGATTGCTTGTCCCCAAGCAATCGTAACTCTGGATGCTGTAGAATCTCCTCAATCTCCCACGTAGCATCCTCTACCAGTAAGTCCCTCCACTTAATCAGATATTCCCTGATAACCCGTCACTGAAGATGACGCTCTCTAACATCCAAGATGGCCTCAAGTACTAAAATCAACTTCCCCTCATCATCTAGGGGTGGCAGGACTGAAGAGGGAACAACATGATGTCCTAACGCCTTCTTGAGGCACGACACATGAAATACATTATGCACTTTGCTATCCGCCAGTAGATCTAACTCATAAGCGACCTCACCTATCCGCCTAATGACCCTAAACAACCCATAATATCGTGCCTTCAGCTTCTCTACACCTCTCTTCCAAAGAGTGGACTGACGATAAGGTTGCAGCATGAGATACACCATATCACCCACCTCAAAAGATCGTTCAACCCTCCTCTGATCAGCATATTGCTTCTACTAATTCTGTGCCTTTTGAATATTCTCCTTGAGAGCTCTCATAATGTCCTGGTTCTCCTACAGAAGATCCCTAGCACTAGGCACTCTACTGTCACTCAACACCAAATCGAGGAAGTTGGATGCCTCATATCCATATAGTGCCATGAAAGGTGTCATCTGTATAGACATGTGGTAAGTGGAGTTATAGTAATACTCGCATAGATATATCCATTTTACCCAAGCCTTCTACTTCCCTGCTATGTAATTCCGAAGGTATCCCTCCACCCATTTGTTAACAATTTATGTCTAGCCATTAGTCTGCGAGTGGTAGCTGGTACTCGGAGTAAGCTCAGTTCCACAGTCTGAATAATTCATGCCAAAAGTTACTCATAAACCGACTATCTCTGTCACTAACAATGCTTCGAGGTAAGCCGTGCAATCTAAATACCTCTCGGAAGAACAACTCTGCAACCTGCGTAGTTGAATATGTGGTCGTAGTCGGGAAGAAGTGGGCATAGTTCGTCAGCCGATCAACAACATATATACAATCTCTCCCTTGGGCTTTCAGCAAGTCTGTAATAAAATCCATCGATACACATTCCCACTTCCTATCAAGAATTGGAAGTGGCTGAAGCAACCCTGCAGGATAGGTATGTTCCTATTTGTTCTGTTGACAAATAGGGCACTCTCACATAACGAAGAACATCTGCCTTTAGTCCCTTCTAGGTGAATTGTTCTCATATCTACCTGTAAGTTTTGAAGTATCCGGGATGACCAACTATAGGTGAATCATGAAAGGCTCTCAAAACTATGTTCTTCACATTTGAACCTGGAATCATGAAAATTCTCCCTCTGTAAATGATTAAATCATTCACAATGGAGTAGCTGCTATCCTACACTGAACCATCGACAATGCCAGAAGCCCACGGATTCTTGGCATACTCAACAATTATCAAATGCCTCCAATCCTCTACAATCTCAACCAAAGAGCACAAATGAGGTATGCGAGACAAGGCGTCAACAATGACATTCTGCGATTCTTTGACATAGGAGATGTCAAAGTCATATGACTATAATCTACTAACCCATTTCTGTTGGTGATCATTTATGTCCCGCTGTCCAAGGAAATGCTTCAAACTATTATGATCGGTCTTCACTGTGAACTTGGTGTCGACAAGATACTACTTGAACTTAGCCAATGCGTGCATGATGGCTAACATCTCTTTGTCATAGATGTTATAACTCCTCTCTGGCCCCCTCAACTTCCTACTCTCATAGGCAATCAGATGCTTGTCCTGCATAAGTATTGTGCCAATGCCTTCACCAGAAGCATTACAATGAAGCTCAAAGGGTCTCGTGAAATCCAGTAACGCCAACACTAGGCAAGTAGTCATTGAAACCTTGAACTTCTCAAAACACTCATGTGCCTAAGGAGTCCACTCAAAAGCACCTTTCTTCGTCAAATTTGTGAGTGGTGCAACATGCCGAGAGAAACCACTAACAAACTGATGGTAAAAGGCACATAAGCCAACAAAACCTCTAAGCTGTGTAAGATTCTCCGGAGTAGGCCACTCAATAATAGCTCGGACCTTATCGGGGTCCATACGAACTCCATCTACATTGATGTTGTGGCCGAGATATAGCAACTCAAACATACCCAAAGCACACTTGGACTCCTTGGCATACAAGGACTCCCTCTCCAATATACTCAACACTACATCGAGATGATCCAAGCGCTCCTCCCAAGATCTGTTGTAGACCAAAATATCATCAAAGAAAACCAGTACATATTTCCGTAGTTGTGAATGAAAGAACCTATTCATCGTGCACTGAAAAGTGGTAGGTGCATTGGTTAAACCAAACGGCATAACCAAAAATTCAAAATGCCCGCAATGACACCTGAACGCAGTCTTCTCTATATCCTGCTCACGGACTCAAATCTGGCGGTACCCTAATCTCAAATCTATCTTTGAGAAGTAACACACCCCATGGAGCTCATCAATCAACTCATCTATGTGAGGTATAGGGTACCTGTTTTTTATTGTCCTTTTATTCAACATGTGATAGTCTATGCACATCCTGAGTGAACCATCATTTTTCTTAACTAGGAGAACCAATGAAGCAAAAGGTGACTTACTCGGCCGAATATGACCCATAGCAAGCAGCTCCTTGATTGTTTTCTCTATTTCATCTTTAAGCCGCTTTGGGTGCCTATAAGGAGTAATCATAACGGGTTTTGCACCCTCCAACTCAATAATATGCTCAATGCCCCTGTCTGGTGGTCTACCTAGTCGGATGTCACTGAATACCTTAGAATGTTTAATTCTAAGCTCCTGTATATCTAGATGATACTCTGATTTTTGTTGCTCCTCTTGTGCTGGCATCAACCTACACTCAACAACCCACTCAACCATGTCATGTCGGATGAGTCTCTCCATTCGTCTAAGAGTTATCATCTTCAAGTTGCTTTCCTTGATAGTTGTCAAAACATGTGACTTCCCATTAATCTTAAACTTCATCACCATCTCAAGAAGATTGAGCGTGAACTCACCAATATCATGCAGCCATGTCATGCCAAGAACCACATCAATGTCACCCATGTTCACTTACATAAAAATCAGCCTTAAACTAATAGTTGTTAAGGCGCATAGGAAGGTCTGTGATCCTTCTCTCACCTGAGAGTATATCCATCAGCTACCTTGACCCTTACGCCTTCAAATTCCTCTATTTGGATACCTCGTCTTTCAACCAATCATGCATCAATAAATTTGTGTGTTGCACCCGTATCAAGTAATGTGATGACTTGCTGTCCCACCAAGAGCCCACGCAACCTAAAAGAACAATATTTTTCCAAGTTAGATAAACGTGCCTCTTGAAGCTTCATTTCCTCATCACTTTCACTTTCATTTTCTGATTTTTTCAAACTCGGAATCATCAAGATCAGCTTGCTGGTCTGTCATAGCAGCAACTTCTTCACCCTCATAAAACCACTCCATTTGCTTGTTTTTTGCCTTGGGTCTTAGAGGACAATCATGTTTTTCATCGTATGTCCCTTTATAATAAAAACAAAGCTTTTTCTTGTGCAAATCATTAAGAGTATCTCGATCCAAAGGTGCTGCAACTTTTTCTTTTGAATCTGACTTCTATTTCTTTTTGGAAAATGATTTGCTGAGCTTCGATGAAGATGATGATCTAGAAGTAAACTTGCTGCGAGGTGCTGCAAGTTCCATGCTACAAGCTTTCCGCATTGCCTCTTGCAAGGTGGGAGGATCAAAAGCTTTAATCCAACCTCTCATAGGCTCGTATAAACCTTCTATGAACAGTATGACAAGTCTTCTCTCTAAAATCCCTGTAACCATGACGGAAAGTCTCTGAAATTCACTTATGTATGTTTCCAAGCTGCCCCCTTGCCTAAGCTGAGCGAACTCCCTGAAATAGAGTTCTAGATCCCTTTTGTCAAAACGCTCAATGAGCCTATTGGTGAACTCCTGATATGTATTAACTAAATGATGTTGTAAGGCGTACATTCCATGATGCCACCAGTCATGCGCCAAACCATCAAGATGCAATGTAGCAAATTTTATAGCCTCGTCCTCCCTGCATGGGTCTCAAAGATAAATAATTATCTAGTTTTTGAACCCAAGACCTAGCCGAGCACTTGTCAATACCATCAAAGTGTGGCAAGGTAACCTTGCTAACTACTTGTTGGAGGTCTCTATTCCCCTGCGGTGGTGGTGGTTGTGGCTGAGGCGCTCTGTGCTCAAATCTACCTCCGCCACTGGGTTTTTTGGAATCTAAGAACTCATGTAAAGTCAACCCCTTTCTGATCTCAGGGGATAGTGTCATGTACTCGGCATAGTGTCTAGTCACATTTGCCGCTATAAGACCACGGGGTGTCTGAATCTCGGGCTGAGGATACTGTTGGTCTACCTGCTGGACTGGAGGAACCTCTCTAGTAATAAAAGTAGGCTGACCAGGCCTATGCTCAGGATCGCTGGAAGTATAAGTTTGTTGTATTGTCACCTATGTTTTCTCTACCCCTGCAGTGCCACTCGACTGCCCTATCTGAAACACATGCTGCTATGGAACAATCTGCCTCATTGTACCCAAAAGTTGAGACATCATATCCATCATGTTATCATGCCTCCTAAACTCTGTCTCAAGACTCTCTGCTCTAGCTCGCTCCTTCCCTGTAACCTTAGGGGTCTACCTGTCTACCATGAGACTTGTAATACTATCCTCACTGCTATTGGAGCTAGATCTATGAATACCCAAAATACCTGAAACTGTATCACCCTCTAGAACCTATGGTGTTTCCCAATGTTCTACTCCTGTTCCTCTTCCCTTAGAATAAAATATAATATCTCTGCTCATAAAAGCCAAGACTGCACAGGATGGCAGGATTACTGCTCTGATACCACTGTAAGAGACTTGTTGTCTCTAACCTCGGAAACTGTTGTTGACTAATGCAAATTTGTTTGTTTTAATGGTTTTGTAATTTTTTTTTTGTGTTTTGAATATATTTGTTTTTTTTGTTATTTTCTTGAATAAAGAGTTAGGCAAAAGATATTGCAATGAAATGAACTAATACTAATGCCAAATAAATACAATAGGGCTGCAAATGTCTGTCTTATTTCAAATGAATAATTACAATGCTAAAAAGCTCACATGCATACAAAAAGGTAGCTAATAAATTATTGAAACATGGTATTTATTGCAGCGAATGAAAACATCTGATAATAACTTCAATTGGCTTGAAAGAGTGCAATCTCCCCACCTTGGAATTGCTGCTAATCACCTTTGCTGGGAATGGCGTCCAAAATGGTGCTGATATGTGCCCAAAACTCAAGGCAATTTGGCCCTTGAAGATCACGCCTTGGCTGTAGATGGATGTACGGCCTGCTACAGCAGCTATATGGCCTAGGGATTGAGGAATATCAACAATAAATGCAGCCAATAAACAATCTTCCCTCAATAATGAAATCTAATTCAAACCCTTGTCTATTCTTCCTCCAATAAGCACAAATTTGACCTCTAAGATGAAGCCAACCCTGAGCAAACTTCAGCTGATCTTTCACAACCTCAGATTGCCTGACAATGAAGATTTTCTTGTTCTCCAAAGTCTAAAAATGTTTGATAATCTGCAGAAACCCTCGGTCTCTCACAAATCCCAAAGCTCTTCATAAAAGACAAATTCAAATGATCATCAATAATGAGTTTGATTTGTCTTAGAGCCTCTTATATACTTCTCTAAATGGCTCGACGCCCAAAAAGCAACTTAATAACATTTAAATGTTATTTTAATTTTTGCTTCATTGACTTAGGAAAATATTATTAATCTTGAGTATACTTTTCCAATGAAAATTAATTACTCATGACCCTCAAAATGGCCCCACTTTATTATAAAGTCAATTTATAACTTTAATAATTAAACATCATTAAAGGCCATTAAAATATTAATATCTCATTAAATACTCATTATTTTGATGAGCCATCTGAAATGGTGGTCAACACTGCCAATCACCATGTGACCAGGTGCCCTGCTAAAAATAGTAACTCCGGATAGATGACTTACTATAAATAGTAAGTTTGTAAAACTAAGTTTTGTAACTTCTGCAAAGGCCCAATCCTGATCCCAACTGAATACTGGAGAGAAGTAATGTCACCAAACATCCAAGCTACTGCCTCTGAGGACCCTCCATCCATAATTGTTAGCCTACGAGGGTCAAGGTAATAGGCTAACCACTTTGCAACTAGAACTGACTAAGGAGGGGACATTACACAAACGTCCCCCCTCAAGTTTGACTTAGCATACCTGGGGATGAATATATGATATGGAAATAGTTTGTTGAAAAGAAAAACCACAAGATAAAATATAATTGTGTGAATTCCATAGCCTATAGCACTTTAGTTTCTATGTATATTTCTTATCAAAAAGGTGTAAATTACTTTAGTCAAAATATATAAAAAATGTGGTGTAACCAGTAGCTTGATAACTTCGTTAAATATGCATGTACTACATGCTAGCTTCAAAAGTAGTTAATTTCCATCCTATTATTTCATTACCTTTGTAAGGTTCCCAATAGAGGCAAGGGGAAGGAAATATCCTGGAACTAGTGGCGTTGCAAGCTCAAAAATACTGCAAACAAACCACAAAATATGTTAGTTACTTTATTTAGAACAAAAATAACATTCAACATAAATTTATGTCAAGAAAGCTAACGCACAATGGGGGTAGAAGTAGGGATCACATGGAGTTGACCTTCCTGCACTGCCAACAAAATCTGCATACATTCGCCATTGTTTTGGATCATCATCAAAAAGGCCTCCAAAGCGTCCACCTAAGGCATGATGAACATGATTAATAATTTCCAAACTAAAGGTTCAAATATGACTTTTCAGGTAATTGAAGAAAGGATAATTACAAACCAATAACTAAGCGACCTATAGCTCCAAGCCCATCCTTAGATACCCACCTATATATCAATTTCGAGAAACGTTTAGCTATGTAAAAACACATACATAAAGATCTAAACTAAGCTGAAAAACAAATTTCTACATGGAGAATCCACTGTAGTACAAACTATGAGAAAGGGAAATAGTTTTGAGACCGAGCCAATGATATTTAACATGAAAATATTGCAAACCTTCTATACTAAACTACATGGATTGACTACAAATTATCAGTTTATAATATTATGCTTTCAATAAAAAGTGATTGGGTAGGGGAATCAATTAGGTTATTAATTAATTGATTAACATTCCAAGACCTCTGTCTATGTTCTTTAACAGACCTAAAGAGAGGTTAAATCAATCTAAAAAAGGCACATATTGCTCTGCATATGTTTTGATGCGCCAGCAGATCACTAGTGATAATTTTAATACAATGTAGATATAAAGCTGAATAGTATCTCAGCTTATTGCTCGCTGCCTAGAAGTCAAGTAGATAAGATAATAGATTAAAAAAGAATGATGATCTATGCAAAATTGCAAATAGAAGCAAGCTTATGTTAGAGTCCACATATTCAAATAGATAAAATATTTAACAAAAAGTTTTAAAAAAGAATAATAATGGCCATTCACTATTTTGCAGAAAACAAATAATGTGAAATAAAATATAAGAACATTACCATGAGAGACAAACACATTTACAATCCTCTAAATGAGAGGTAAATACTCCAAGCCTACTTTCTCAAAGGGATATCTCTATATATTTTTGTAAGTCCAAATACGAGGTTCCATATAAGACTTCCCTCACACTAGAAGGCTCTAGGATGCTCTACAATGTGCTCTCACTATCTCAAACTGTACCAGACTTAGAACTTGAGCTTCCATGTACAACATAGGTGTGTGTGGGGAGATCCTAATTTACAATTTACTATTAGGCTTCCTCAGCTACCATAATTATCTTACAAACTCTAGGCCTTAAACATTTCTGTTATTGGCCCAACATTTGAAGTACGTCTTTGATCCTCATACCATAGTTAATGTTTTACACAACATATGGGTCTGACAAAATTTCCTAACCCAATAAGCATTATCTTCTTATGGGCAATACATTGTTTTTATTTTCTTATTTTGAAATTACAGAATTTGGATCCTGCAAGCTATTAAAGAATAAATTTAGTCAAAGATGATGAAAATATGGTGAAGTGCAACATCATCAAATACTCTGGAATTACTATAATTCAAGTGGGATCCTTAACAATAAAATTTAATATTTAATGTATTTAAGATTTAAAAAATAAACCTTCAAAATATACCCATGGTGTACCTTTCATTTGACCAAAAATAAGTCAAATAATTTTATGAACCAAGGGAAAATAAAAATAGGTATTTGTAATCATGCACAGCACTAAAATTATAAATATATTGGCAATGAATCTAAGTAGATTGTTCCAACTTTTAAATATATCACTAAAAATATCTGTTAATAAAATATTACAAAGCCCTACAATTTCTGAATGAAACATCAACTTATTGCCAAATGAAACAGATTTTTATCAAAATATACCCATGGTGTACCGTTCATTTGACCAAAAATAAGTCAAATAATTTTATGAACCAAGGGAAAATAAAAATAGGTATTTGTAATCATGCACAGCACTAAAATTATAAATATATTGGCAATGAATCTAAGTAGATTGTTCTAACTTCTAAATATATCACTAAAAATATCTGTTAATAAAATATTACAAAGCCCTACAGTTTCTGAATGAAACATCAACTTATTGCCAAATGAAACAGATTTTTATATCATTTGGCATTTAAGATCATAAAATGCCAATGCTGAAGAATGTCTTCAGAAGCCTTCAGAACCAATGACATCATGGACTCCATTTCCAATTGCAAAAAACAGTATTTCCAGCACAAAGAGGTTTCCTAACCAATATGTAATGTTTGAAACTTTGAATAGAAGAATCATGGACAATAGTGTGGCAAAAGGCAACTGAAAAAGAGATGGCACTGGAGAATCATTAGTGATTGAAAAAGGCAATTTTGCAAAATCGTGATTGGGAACTTTAGGTAACCACAGATAAATAACATTAGATCATACAATTTTTAGGATCTCATGCAGATATGGCTGAGAGCTATCTTTAAACTTAATTCATGTTCTACTAAGCAGATTTACAGGGTTAAACTTTAAAGATGCCGAATCTGTACTAGTGACTCCAAAGAAAACCAAAACAGTGCCTTGAGAACCAATATATTGCAATGCTAAAGCAGATTGTTGCTCTGTAGTAGCTAATATCATCTATTTTCAATGCAGATAATAGCTCTGTTGTTCTTCTGTGCTTATGTCTTCCTGGGTTTTTTAAGTGTGAGCCATAGGGTATATCTTTAAGTTAACATCCTCAGTAAAAAATTAAAAGAATGAGAAATTCTCCATTTTAGGGGTTGTCCTCAAAACTTGCAGAAAGAAAGGGTGGTAGAGGAGGCAACGTGCTATTGGAAATATTGTTATCATTGATGTCAAAGGAGAGAAGAGCAAAATCACTGCCTTCATATTGCTGAAGACAAAGGAAGATCAATATAGACAATATATGCTAAGGAGAATTAAACAAAGAAAGAAAATATTTATTGTATTTTAAAGTTAAAATGGGCCAGCCCAGATTGCCTTATATTGGCACCAAAATTATGGTGCCCATATTGGGTGAAATCGCCCCTCTTTGATATGGGTTGACCATAAATGGTGTGTCGCCCCCTTTGGTGGAATTAAAAATTAATTTTTATATTTTAAAATTTTGGGCTGACCCCTCTTGGAAGGATCACCCCTCTTGGAGGAGTCACCCCTCTTGGGTGAAGAGGCATAAGGGGGATATAAATAGAGATGTGATGGGAAAAGATAAGTAAGCAGTTAAAGTTATATCATTTCCATTAAAAGCAGATTTTTGAAGAGGAGCATATAAGTGAAGAAAGTTGCAAGCAATTTTTTTATGGAGTTTCAAATGATTATCATCCATTCAAGAAGCAATATTCAAGTAGACAAAATTTTGTTCATTTGGAGGTTGGTGCCTCTCAATAGAAGAGATCGGTGCCTCTTGCTAAGTTGGTTCTTAGTAGTGGGGATTGGTGTCTCTAGTGGATTGGTACCTGCAAAGATTTTTAAGAGAATTTTTATCTTTGGCTGGATTTGGACAATAGATCCAAGCAGTCATTCTCCGTGGTGTTCTCCTAAAAAGGTTTCCACGTAAATCTTGTGTAATTGTTATTATTGTGGTTGTTGGATTTTAAATAAGTAAAAGCTTATCTTATATTGATTCACACCCCCTCCATCCCCCCGCTCTTAGTATAAGCGTGTGTACTCATCAATTGGTATCAGAGTGGGTTCCTTCAAGAATAGTTTAATCGCTAGAAGGCAGATCTCGAGAGCACGCATGGCCAATCAGGAAGGTTTCTCCTCAAATAGGGCTCCATTGTTTGACGAAACAAACTATGCATTCTGGAGCATAAAGATGCGAACTTATCTAATGGCTCTTGGTTTTGATATTTAGCAGTTAGAAGTGGATGGTTATATAGCTCCGACTTCTCCACCAACAGATTAAGATGGAAAGAAGGCTATGAAAACAATGCAAAAGCCATGAATGTTGTTTTGTGTGGTCTATCTGAATCAAAGTTCATCAAAGTAATGCACCATGACTTGGCAAAACAAATATGGGAGAAACTTAAGAATATCTATGAAGGTGATGACAAAGTTAAGAAGGATAAACTCCATACCCACAGAAGACAATTCAAGAGCTTGAAAATAAAAGACAAAAAATATTGTAGCCTATCTCCTTCATGTGGATGAAATTGTCAACACCATAGAGGACTTGGTGAAAAGGTTGAAGATTCAATGATTGTGCAGAAGGTGCTAAGGTCTCTCCCTTTGAGATTTGATGCAAAAGTTTCCACCATCAAAGAAATGAAGGATCTAGATAAATTATCAATAAATGAACTGGATGGGATCCTTAGGATGTATGAAATGAGGATTGAAAGAGAGAAGTCATCAAAGCATGAAGTAGACTTAAAAAATCTTCAAAGAAGATGAATAATAAAGAGCCCAAATCAAGTGATAGCTCTAGCAATGAATCAAATGTAAAGGAAGCCCATTTTGTGAGAAAGCTTAAGAAAGGAAAATACAAAGGTAAGTTACCCTTCAAATGCTTTAATTCTGGAAAAGTGAAACTAGTGAAGATGAAGAAGAGAATAACTTAAATAAAGGGAGAAGACATCATCAATACAAAAAGAGCTATAAAGAAGGTAAACATGAAAAGAAGAACTTCCATAAGCATAAGAAAAGCCTCTATTCCAAAGGGGATAGTAGCTCATCCATGGAGAGCGATGAAACTATCTCCGATGGTGATAGAGAAGAAACTCTCTTCATGGCTAATACATTTTGCTACTAAGTGTTCACATGCAGAAAGTGAAACTAGTGAAGATGACGAAGAGCATAACTTAAATAAAGGGAGAAGACATCATCAATACAAAAAGAGCTATAAACAAGGTAAACATGAAAAGAACTTCCATAAGCATAAGAAAAGCCTCTATTCCAAAGGGGATAGTAGCTCATCCATGGAGAGCGATGAAACTATCTCTGATGGTGATAGAGAAGAAACTCTCTTCATGGCAATAGAATCAAAGAGTGATGCCTTGGAAAATGAAGACAAAGGAAAAGAAAGGATGGATTCAAAAGAGGAAGAAAATGTCAAAATAGATGGAGAAGTGTATCTTGAAGAACTCATGTGTGCCTTAAGAAAAATCAAGAAGCTTAAGAAAAGGAATTTGAAACAATAATTGCAGTTACAGAAATATGAAGAGGATTGTGATTCAAGAGCAAAAGTGTCGTAAAGCCTTGAAGAAACAAAATAGAGTATCATCAGCCTAAAGTTTCAACTATGTTGGCGTAGCAACTAACACTTCTAGAGTGCAAGTTGGTATGGACAGCTATGCACACTACGCAATGAGTGCTCTTCAAATTAGGAGGGGAAGCTCCCTTGTTGTGGAGACAAAATGCTTGAAAAAGTAAACTAAACTAATTCCTATATTTTTGTCTCAGCTGAAAGAGGCACAAGGTTTGCGAGAAACTTCGAGCGTTGCAACCAAGGATTTTCTAGTTTCGTAAATCTTAACTACAACTCAAAAACTAACTAGCTTATACTATCCAATCCCCTCAAGAAGTCAGAGCATGAGAAAATGGAGTGGGAATGATTTATACGATAACCTCTAAGACGGGATTTCCAAGGAGGTGACGATACCTATCTGAGGCGTAGGCTGAAAGAAAGGTTATTGGCAATGACATCAAACGATGAACCCTACTTCTGAATTCCCAAGGAGGTGACAACACCTATCCAAGGTGTAGACATGATACAAAGCTCATTAACACAATAACAATGAATGATAAGCCTTAATTCTAAATTCCCAAGGAGGTGACAGCACCTATCCGAGGTGTAGATATGAAAGAAAGCTTATAAACGCAAGAACATGAAACAATGATCATCCAACCAAAGTGAACAGATATAGAATAGCAATATTACAGGAAAATCTGGCTCAGCATATATTACTATCACGTGCAAAAGTTATTTACAAATGAGCAAAAGCTCTTATTTATAGACATCGAAAGGTGTAGGTAACCCTAAAATCACCTTGAGTCAACTATGGTCTTGCAATGCATGCAAGATTTATTGCTAAACCCTGATAAAGAAAACTATACAGTTAACTGGAAAGCTACCATCAGTTAACTGGTACATCTAATCTAAAAATGGACAATGTGCGAGCATGCACGTCCTTATTGAAAGCATGTTAACTGAAACACTACCATCAATTAACAAAAACCCTAAATGAAACTCCAAGTGTACATAGATAATTCCAAGATAGACATGTAATGAGATGTGGAACAACGAGTTAACTCGGAAAGAAGTGTCAAGTTAACTATTGTGTCTAATATCTATCCTAAAAGGTGGAAATTGAACTCTACTGGCCGCGATCTCGAGCAAGTAACCCCTCCACGAGGTTGTCAAACTAGCATTTCACTGACTGGTAACTCTGGCGGCTCCGTAACTGAAGTGATGGCCATTGTTTCCTTTGCGGCTTTATGTCTCTGACACTTCACGTTTTCACACTTTTGTCTATGGAAGAGTGTTACATGACAAAACTGCGAAGTTTGACCATGAACAATCTGGTTGTGAGAAATGCAAATGAACTTGTGGCACATGCAAAATTCCAATGGTATCAACCCTCTAAACTGGCCTTGGAAGACAATTAGCTATACGAGGTATGAAACCACGGGGACTTGAGTGACTACACCTGTCAACTCTCTAGATGTGCTTGATACAAATCGGTGTCAGCTTTTCTGATGAAATCATGAATTAAGACCGATTTGGGCTTCAATTCAATCTGTGTACTGCATTTTGAAAAACTCGCCCATTGACTGTAAACTTGGCTATATTCTGAGAACTTTTTTGGAAAGCTAAAAATAACCCACTGAGGCTAAAAATAGGCTCTTGAAGGGCAATTTTTGCCAAAAATTCTAAAATGTGGGTTTTGTCAAAAAATGATTCTAAGACAACCCACAACATCAGAATTGCAAAAAAGTGTCGTTTAGCTTAACATGCAAAAGCTTTTCCAAAAAAAGCAACTGGGGGCAACAAAGGCTGCGAGGGGCAATTTTTCCGGGAAAATCTGAAATATGGGTTTTGTCCAAAAGATGATTCTAAGACAACCCACGTTGTCAAATTCGAAAAATATCGACTTTTACTCAACCATGCAAAGAAATTTCAGTTGAGAAAATCAAAGCTTCGAGAATCGAGGCTCTAGAGTAAATTTCCTGAAAAATTCTAACGCATGGGTTTTGTAGAGGAAGCTATGCTGAACCAACCCAGATGATTTGTTTTGTCAAAAGTCACCGAATTCTCGAACATTCGAAAGAAATTAAGACGAGAAATAGAAGAATTTAAGACAAAAGATAGAAGTTTTTAATGCTCTATTTTTGCTAAAATCGCCATCTTGTCTTGATGTTTGCTGATGAATTTGGACTTGTACCTGCAAAAGAATATTTTTGATGCCTTCGAAAATTGACTGTTGATGAAATTCGCCAATCTCAAGAAGAAATTCACCTTCTGCTCATGCTGTATGAGAGAAATAATGGACACCATGTTGAATAAAGAGAAAATCGTAGCCTTATGGCGCCATTGCAAGCTTTAAACCCTGATAAAAAGAAATCTTTTGATTGGACCCCCCTCTAGTTCGACTAACATTGACTCGGAGTCCCGGAGATAAAATAATATTAAAATATTCAATTACCATTACATGCAAATTTGTAATTCAACATTAAAGAGGCGCCAATATCTAATTATTGAAGAAAATTGTCATTTTAATGCTTTGCATGCAAAAAATGAATTAAATATTATTTTAATAAGTTAACAAAATCTCAGCATCTGGATACACTCAGCAAAATCCACTGATTCGGAAAAGTCCTCATTTGACCCTTCAGGCATCCATTTGCAAGAGTTATGAGATTTTTTACTAACTTCCTACTTTATAGCTCACTGAAAGTTACAGTTGCCTTTGTTGAGCTCTAATTTCTAAGTAACTGAGTGATGTTGTGACTTAGGTAAGATATCCATCGCGAAGGCATCAGAGCAAGGATGAATGTCTGTTGAGAGATGCAACTGCTAAAAACAACGTTTGACACCTCAAAAAAAAGGCGCTTTTGATTAAATTGATGCAAGGTCTCCAGACTTAGTCATTTCTCCAATTTGCCATTTGATGCTTCAAACTACCACCACCGGTGAACGATGAACCCTACTGACTGGATGATAGGTTCATTGTGTGACTAGAAGAATTCCACAGCCAACGACTATATGTAAGGCACTTGAAAGCTGCATTAGGAACCCCGAAAGCAAGGGCGCCCCTAGCCTGTGCAGATGCAATCACTAATTTGACAAAAGTGTAACTTTCATCCGGACGCCATACTTTGACCCCTGACATCAAGAGCTGGAGTGCTCCGATTGGCGCATCATTAATCTCTCTGCACAGCTAGAACATCTTTCAAGAGATGTCTCTGGAGGCGAGGAAGCGAGAAAACTACTTCTAAGACCTCAAAAAGAAGGGCGCCTTTTCCAAGGGGATATGTATTTTCCATACTTAGCCATTTTTCTAGCTGTCTGATTTCTTCAACGTTCTACACTGACCTCTCATGTACAAGCATTTTCCAAATCCCGGAGGCTGATGGCTGGACTCGTTGGATAGCTGGAGTAATTCCACACAAGTCTCGTGAAGACTGTGACTGCTAAAAACCCCATCTGACAGGCCTAAAGGCTGGGCGCCCCTAGCCTACAGAGGTACAGGTGTGTATTTCTACATTTTTCCACCATCTAATTTACGTGCTCGGTAGAACCTTTGCCACGATCACTCAGAATGTCAGATCATCTCACGAACTGGTGTGTTGTGAAACTACACTGATTTAGAAAAGATCTCAGGAAGACGGAAACTGTAGATTCAATCATCTGAGGAGTCAATTTCAAGGGTGCCCCTAGGATACAGGGGCGCAGAAACTGCAAACTTGACAGCCTCTGTGACATGCAACATCATCGTACCTTCAGCTTCTGACTTCAATTTCCGAAGTTCCACACTTTGGATAACCTCGCTTGATAGCTCGTCAGAAAGTTGGGCTAATTCTGAAGAGATTGAACATATTTGCAAGCGCATGCGACAAGATCTGAGCCTTCAAAAAGAAGGGCGCCCCTGGGCTACAGGGGCGTAGAAACTGAAAATTTGACAGCCTCTGATCTGTGTAACCTCTTCGTACCTTCTGCTTCTGCCTTTGACAACCAAAGTTCTGCAACTTGAATGACTTCGCTTGATAGCTTGCTAGAAAGCTGACTGAATTCCAAAGAGATTGAATACATCTGCAACCAAAAACCACTGAATCTGGACCTTCAGATGAAGGGCACACCTGGGCTATAGGGGCGCAGATTTGCTTTCTGCTTGAAATTTCCATCTCTCTCGTGCTAGTATCTTCACCGTTTTGATCAATGAATTGGCCTTAACCTCTGTCATGAAGTATCTCTTCAGCATCTCTCATCACAAAATGTCCTGCTTTGAGTTCTAGGCTCAGATTTTAACACCAGGCACTGACCAATTGCCGTTAACGAATGACATTACACTGACCAAAGTCCATACTTAACTTGCCCAAAAACTGTATTTTGACATCATTTTAGCAAGGTTTAAACTCTTTTAAGCAAAATGCCTTAATGAAGCAAAAGAAAATTGATTTGGGTAGAACAAACTACAAAAAGAAAAAAGGATAGAAGAAGAGGTAAGAATCCGGTTAAAGACAAAGGGAGGAAATTGTGAGAAGCTAGAATTCGAAATTGTTTTCTGTGATGTCCCGATGTGGGCCCCTATCGGAAGGTGACGTAGGTCTGTCTGAGCGGTTTGCCCAGCCACATGTCCGGGGTCTTCGGTGGGAGTACCTATCCTAGGGATGCCCCCTTAACGCTAAGAGGGGTGTCGTTCACTATCAGTCCGGGCTTTTTGGTGCAACGGTAACTACAGTGGTATCAGAGCGGTTTCCTGCCAGCCTAAGGGTTTGGGATTCATATGAAGCCACAAGAGGTTGGGCCTCACAGATATTACACTCGCAGGAGAGCCTTGATTGACAGGGAACGGGGAGTGAACAGGCAGCCGGGTACCATGGCTGACAGAACAGAGATTCCTCAGAACCCTAGGGATGATGATGTAGAGGTCTTACATACTCTCAGAGATCTTCGGACAGGCCAACAGCAGTTAACTGATGTATTACAGCAGTTGACCATGGCGATACATAGGATTGGTTCACCTAGGAGGCCATCACCACGACGTGATGACGCCAGGAGTGATGCAGGTTCACGGAGGATACCCAAGACTATGTCACGGACAGCAGATAGGCCTACCCGTCCGACTTTTGTGAGATAGGAGCCCGATGGGCCTATGGCAGATGAGGAGCCAGAGGCAGTGTTTGCTGATATTCTTATGGCAGTGAACGACGAGTTGGAGTTATTGACCCCAGAGGTCAGAGAGAGGATTACTTTTGACAGTTTTATCACACAGAGGGGGGAGCATTACAGGAACAGGCCGGATAGGAGGCCTAGGCATCAGAATGGTGACCTGAAGCACGCCACAAACAAGCTCACATTAGCTATGTTTGACGACAGTGGTAAGGTTATAGCTTAGACTTGGATTAGTAAGCTGGATACCTTACATTGCGTCCCATGGCAGAGGAGGACGCTATCAGATATGCTACCTTGCACCTTGAGGGAGCAGCTTATGACTGGTGGCATCATGGGATGGTGACACTTCAACACGATCATATCACCACTTACCAAGAGTTCGTGGACAGATTGGTGGAACGATTCGACAAGAAGGATCCTGAGTCTTACTTCAGAGACTTGGCCCAGTTGAGACAGGTTGGTAGTTTGGAGGCCTACATAGGAGACTTCCAGCGGTTGTCCGTGATGGTTCCCAACATATCCGAGAGGCGTCTAGTTGTGCTCTTCGTGGAGGGATTGTTGGAACCACTGAGAGGTTGGATCAAGGCATTTGATCCTCTTTCATTACAGGAAGCTATGAAGAAGGCACGCAGCATGGAACTTGCAGCACCATCTAGCAAGTTCAACTCCAGAAATACTACTTCATTTAGGGACAATAAGGGATTTAATAAGAATAAGGAGAGATCTGATTTTAAGAGTGACTCAAAGGGTAAATCAGCAGCACCCTTGGATCGTGAGACTCTTAATGATTTGTGTAGGAAGAAGCTTTGCTTCTACTGCAAAGGTCCCTACGACGCTAACCACGATTGTCCTTTGCGGCCTAAGGGTAAGGCCAATAGAGTTATGTGGGCTTATTACAAGGATTCGGAAGCTGAGAATTCCGAACAGCAGGAGAGTTCTGAAGAGTCAAAATCAGAGGCTTCAGAGCCTAAGGTAGAGGCAGAGTCAAAGCTCCAAATCCAAGAGGCACGGTTGTCTAGCATTCAGCAGGAAGGATCTTTTAGACTTCGGGGAGTTTTGGCGGGTCAAAAGGTCATCACCCTTCTAGACACAGGAGCCACCCACAATTTTATTGATGCTAGATTTGTGGAGAAGCGTGGACTCATGACCGAAGAGTTTGAGGGCATTCGGGTTAAGCTGGCTGATGGTTACACTCTCAGATGTGACCGTATGATTAAGGATCTTCCTTTGCGCTTGAATAATTATGAATTCAAGGCTGATTATTACGTAGTGAATATGGGAGATATTGATCTAGTTTTGGGCATGAAGTGGCTTCATTCCCTTGAGGAAGTCACACTTCGTCTCAAAGACATGGAGATTCGATTTGATGTGGATGGAAAGACTCGTATTCTGAAGGCCATCAGAGACAATAACGTCAGGACCATTTCCTTCCGACGGATGGAGAGACTTATGCGTCATGACATGGTTGAGTGGGCTGCCAAGTGCACTTTGACACCTATATAGGAGGGACAGCATAAGACCGAGTATCACCCTGACATTCAGCAGTTGAGAGCTAAGCATGGGAAGGTTTTCAGTGACATTCCACCAGGGAGACCTCCAGACAGGGGCATTGAGCACATCATAGAGCTTGAGGAGGGCGCTAAGCTCGTCATGATTACTCCTTACAGACATCCGAAGCGGCTTAAGGATGAGATAGAGAAGACTATCAAGGAGCTGCTTGCTATGGGTCACATTTGGCCAAGTAAATCACCATTTGCTTCTTCAGTGGTTCTAGTGAAGAAGAAAGATGGTACACTTCGCATGTGCATTGATTACAGAGTCCTGAATAAGAGGACCATCAAGAACAAGTATCCCATACCCTGTATAGATGAGCTTATTGATGAGGTCCACGGTGCCTGTTACTTCTCGAAGATGGACTTGAGATCGGGATATCACCAGATTAGAGTCTGTGAGCAGGATGTTGAGAAAACTGCTTTCCGTTATCATTGTGGACACTTCGAGTTTGTGGTGATGCCATTTGGGCTAACCAACGCTCCAGCGACATTCTAGTCCACCATGAACAAGGTTTTCCACTCACATCTGAGGAGATATGTACTTGTCTTCTTCGATGATATTTTGATCTACAGCAGGACTTGGCAGGAGCATTTGGCTCATTTGGATACAGTACTCAGCATTTTGGAGAGGGAGTCCTTGTACGCCAAGGAATCCAAATGTGATTTAGGGATGACTGAGTTGTTATACTTAGGCCATATCATCAGTGCAGAGGGAGTGCGGATGGATTCTGAGAAAATCCGTGCTATCGTAGATTGGCCTACTCCAGCGAACCTTACACAGCTACGAGGATTCCTTGGGTTATGTGGTTTCTATCGCAGATTTGTCAGTGGTTATTCACGCCATGCAGCACCTATGACGGATTTTTTGAAAAAAGGTGCATTCTTTTGGACTCCTGAGGCACAAGAGTGTTTTGTGAGGTTCAAGGAGCTTATGACTACGTGTCCAGTGTTGGCACTACCAGATTTTACGAAACCTTTTGAGCTTCAGTGTGATGCTTCTGGTGAGGGTATTGGAGCGGTGCTTATGCAAGACAAGCACCCGATTGTTTATGAAAGCAGAAAACTCAGAGGATCAGAGAGGCTTTACAGTATTTATGATAAGGAAATGCTGGCCATAATGCATGCCTTGGCCAAATTCAGGCAATATCTCGTGGGCAGTAAGTTTTGTATTAAAACTGATCATAATAGCTTGAGGCATTTCCTGGGGCAGAGAGATTTAAATGACCGTCAGCAGAAGTGGGTGAGTAAGTTACAGGCATATGACTTTGATATCACCTACATCAAAGGTACCCAGAATGTTGTTGTTGACGCTCTCTCACGCCGGCCTTATCTGAGTTCTATGGTACATATTGCAGAGGATTGGAGGCATTTGATTGTGGCAGAGTATGCCAAGGATACTTGGGCATTTGGTATTGTTGAGGGATCGATGGTGGACACCAGGTACACACTTGTGAATGACTTGATCATTTACAAGAACAGGATTTTCTTGATCCCAGGATCTGAGATGAAGAACACCATTATGCGAACCTTTCATGATGTACCCACAACAGGGCATCCCGGGTACTTCAAAACATACAGACAAATTCGGGAAAGGTTTACATGGAAGGGTCTTAAAGCAGATGTTCTTCAGTATGTGCGTGAGTGCCCTGTTTGTCAATAGAACAAGCAGGAGAACACGTACCCAGCAGGATTATTGCAGCCACTTCCGATTCCTGATAGGAAGTGGGAATGCCTGTCGATGGATTTTATTACGGGCTTGCCCAAAGCCCAGGGACGTGATTGCATATATGTAGTTGTGGATCGGCTGACGAAGTATGCCCACTTCTTTCCGATCACCACCACTTACACAACTACACAGGTAGCAAAGGTTTTCTTCCGTGAGGTTTTCAGATTACATGGGTTGCCTCGAAGCATAGTTAGCGACAGGGATAGTCGGTTCCTGAGTCACTTCTGGCAGGAGGTGTTCAGACTTTGTGGTACCAAGCTTACACCAAGCACCAGTTACCACCCGCAGACCGATGGTCAGACGGAAATAGTGAACAAATGGGTGGAAGGCTACCTCCGGAATTACATTGCAGGGCAGCAAAAGGCGTGGGTCAAGTGGATATATTTGTGTGAGTATTGTTACAATACTACTTTTCACATGACCATTCAGATGTCCCCCTTCATGGCGTTGTATGGTTATGAGGCGCCTTGTTTTCTGGATTTGCTACTGAGTGACAGTAGAGTGCCTAGTGCTGGAGATTTATTGCAAGAGAGTCAGGACACTATGAGGGCTCTTAAAGAAAATATTGCTAAGGCACAGAATCAGCAGAAGCAGTATGCAGATCAAAAGAGAACAGAGAGATCTTTTGAGGTGGGAGACATGGTATATCTCATGTTGTAGCCCTACCGTCAGTCTACTCTTAGGAAAAGTGGATTGGAGAAGCTTAAGCCGCGGTATTATGGTCCTTTCAGGATTCTGAGGCGTGTTGGAGAGGTGGCTTATGAGCTATAGCTTCCGGCGGATAGTAAGGTCCATAATGTTTTTCATGTGTCACATCTCAAGAAGGCGTTGGGACACCGTGTGGTACCTTCTGTAATGTCCCCATTTTGGCCATACGCTCTTCTTTGACTGATAGCCTATTTCCGGAAATCCGTAGGTTGATCAAAAGTGAAATTTGGGTTTCCTTGCTTGGAGGTTTGTGGCATTTCTAGGTATTTACTATTTTTAGTAAATACTAATTTTGGCAGTGGTTCAGTTGTCAGCCTTCATTAAGTCATTTTCAGTTGGAGCAGTTGCTTGGGTCTCCACTTTCATTAAGTCTTGCTTCCAGCTCAGTTCTGCTTTCTGTTGGTTTTGAGGTAAACTTACTATTTTTGGCAGTGGCTATTTTTAGTAAGTCTAATTTTGGTAGTGGCAGCATCAGCAGTTCAACTCAAGTCATCTAGTTATCCATCAGTCTCAGTTTGGCTTTGGGTTTGGTTTTCTTCATGAGTTGAGTTTATACTTAGTCAAATTTCATGTTTCTTAGTTGTACCCCACGCCTAGGAGTAATGGCTTCATGTTGTTTTAAAAGAGGGGCCATTAAGGGGGTCAATTGTGCATTTAATGATTTATTAAATGCTTTATTGTTGCAAAGTGAAGTTCGACATCTAAAGGAGGTTGAGTAAAATTTTATTATTTCAAAAAGTAAAAGGCAAAAAGGTGGCGTCCCTTTTGGAAGTTGAAGTGATTCAACTTCTTGGAATTTGAAGAGTTCTTGTTGCTTCATTTGCCAACTAAAGCTTATATATTGCTGCTGTTTGAAGAGGTGATCATCCAATATTTTTATGTTAATGATATGCTGTCGAAATGACAACTTGTTTAATACTTCGAGGGATGCTTACCTCCTAGTTCCAATCCAATTTCGTGTTTGAAATACAACACCTAGTTGGTCATTTGCTGCTTCTCAAATCAGACTAGCAGATTGAGCTCAATAGTTGAAGATTTTGATGAAATTTCCAGTTTTGAAGTTGCTGATACAGTCATAGCTGAAGGTGGTTTTTGCATACAGCTTTTGGTATGAATTTATTTTGGTTATGGGTATTTGATCATTGCATTTCTATGATAATGGCGACCATATTTGGAGGTTTTCAGATTTTAATTCCAAGTTTCTGATTTTTCCAAGAGAAATCGCCCCTCTACAGGGTCGTACCATCTCATGAGTGCTTTGGGATTCGTGCAAGAATAATATCTTGAGTTTTGATGCAGTTTTGTAGTTTCAGTGGCATCAGGCTCCGAAAGGTCAGACAGCTTCAGAGGTATTAAGAGCAAATTGGGAATCTTCTCCGGGAGAAGAAATGGGGGATAATGAGAGGACATCGGGTGGTAACAGAGATGATAGTGGGAAGGGAAGAGAAAGATCATTAAGTCCGGGAAAGAGGTTCGAGAGGAAGATGGATGCCTTAATGGATATGGTATCTCTCATGATGGGGAAAGTGGGTCAGAACCCAACTCCACAGAACAATCCAGGACATAGGGGAGAACACAGTGCCACCAACCAGCATAATGGACATGCTGCTCAGCCTGCTTCAAATAGCACATACATTTCTTCCAGGCCATTCAAACCCACCTTCTTGGCACCAGTAAACTCTCAACCTGATCTAGAAGAGAATGCTTCATTTGTTGAACAGTTGAGACTCGGCCGTGCTGAGTATGATTCTCTCCCTGATGAAATTAAGATAGATATGTCTTACAATGATTTTATGGATCATAAAAGGAAGAATAGAGGTCACAAAAGAAATTTTGAACAAAGGCGAACAGCAATACATGGGGATTTGCATCAAGCTATCAACAAGGTTACGCTTCCACATTTTGATGGGAGTGACAACAATTCAGCCAGAGCTTGGATACAGAAGTTAGACAACTATCTAGCTCTTAGACCCATGGCGGAAGAGGAGGCGATTAAGTTCGCTACGCTACACCTAGATGGGGGTGGCGCACGAGTGGTGGTACCATGGCCTAGTCACTTTGGGTCATCGATCTATCACTACCTATGATGAGTTCACCAATAGGCTCATAGAGAGATTTCAGAAAAAAGATCCTGAAGTGCATTTCAGAGAATTGGCACAGCTTAGGAAATATGGCACAGTTCATGCCTACATAGCTGAGTTTCAGAGACTTTCAGTCATGGTCACATGAATCACTGAGAGGCGTTTGGTGATCCTATTCAGTCAAGGATTGATGGAGCCACTTAGGGGTTGGATTAAAGCTTTTGAACCACCCTCCCTACAATAGGCAATGAAGAAAGCAAGAAACATGGAGTGGGCTGCTCTTAAAGCAAAGTTTCAACCCAAGCCATCATTTCACAAAAGGGATAAAGGAAAAAGACCTCATCATAAGGAGTTCAAACAGCATAAACCTCATGTCACAAAATTGGATCCAGAGACACTTAACAAACTCAGAAGAAAGGGGTTATGTTTCCGGTGTAAAGAAAAATGGTCTCAAGATCATATTTGCCCAAAAGGAGTCAAATTTCATCAAATTGAATACTATTCAGCTGAAGAAAGTAATTCTGATTTTTCAGACCAGCAGTCTGATTTTGATGACAGCGAAGTGGAAAGAGCTCCAGAAGAGTCCGAAGATGAAAAGGGAAGTGGAGGTACTTGTTGTGACCTTTTCACACATCGCCCCATTCAAGATGGGGACCCCTAATTTTTGCTCCATTCTGGTCTTTTTGGCTTTGGTCTTTGTCTCTCTCTCTCTCTATCTCTTTTCTGATATCTGCCTTTCGAGGATTGTGCCCGTCATTGAGTTTAAACATGAACTTTTGGCCAAGTCTGAAAATTAGGGTTTCCATCTTTCCAGCCAATTTGTGGTCAAACGAAGTGAATAAATTGAAAACAGAGATTAACATTGATGTCAGTATGCTTCCAGCAGGCTTCCACTGAAATTTCATCAGCTTCTGGCAACTTACTATTTTTAGTAAGTGTGCAATTCAGGGCATTCTGTCGACATTTTTGAAGTTGTAACAATCACATTGCATTCAGAACACATCAAGCTACTCACTGGCAAATTTTGAGCTAAAACAGACAACTTACTATTTTTAGCAATTCAGCTTCCAGAGCAGATTTCAGGGTCTATATGCAGAGTTTTTCAACGCATGTTTGGAGATTCGTTATGGGTTTTCAGAGACCTTCACGATGGTGTGACATGAAAAGCAAGATAACAACTTTCAGAATTCAGTCTTCCGAGGCTATTTTTAGGGTTTGCATGTCAGGATTTTCTTTGCATGTTTGCATATTCCTTGTGGGTTTTTCGAGAGCTTCGTGATGATATGACATGCAAACGGAGATAATCACTTATTCAGCAACTTACTATTTTTAGCAAATTCATTCCGGCACCGCCTCCCAGACTTCAGAATCACGAACTGATCGCAATGCAACAGAAACGAGGACAAACGGAGGTCATTTGATATGCATGCAAGACCAATTAGGGTTTCCAGCTTCGGGACCCAAAAAGAGGGGTAAAAAGTCAGAATCTTCGAAAACCGGTGTATCCCACTGCGATCAGCATCTTCCAAGCTATCTGCTGATAAAATTTGAAGGCAAACGGAGAACTTACTATTTATAGTAAGTCATTTCAAAAACGGGCTAAAAATAGCAAGTCAGCAACGGGCGCCGATGTCAGCAGGCAAGTCACGTGGTGAGGAGCACGTCATTCCAATTTGAAGTCAAACGGAGTTGTGGAGGTCTGAGAAACAGGCAGTTGCTATAAATAGTAAACCACCTCCATAAATGTGCTATAAATAGCAGGTCAACACGAGGCGTCAGTATGAACAAGTCAAACAACTGATAAGGATCCCATGGCGCGAATTTCAAGGCGAACGAAGTTACAGAAGATGGAAAATCAAGCACTTACTATTTTTAGCAGGCTAGTACAGAGGATAGGGTAGCCGTTGGCAACTTTATTCTGTGTTGGTGTAGTCGCAAAAACCACGTCAACAGAATTGGTGCTAGAAGGAGGGTGAACAACAGCTACAGCATACAGTTGTGTTGAAGTAGAAAGGGTTTGAAATACAAAAAGTTCTATTGGAGAAAATTATCATGAGTCAAGATGGTGTTCTTTCATGATTGAACAATCCTGCGCGCAGCCAATAGAAGAAGCAGCTACATCCTAGATCGTATTAGTTCATTTTCGCCAAACAAGTTGAAGAGAATCTTGAGATCCGCTCCTAGTTCATCCAAAGATTTTGTGGAGTTAGAGCTACCTACGAGATCAAGGAAGAAGAAAGAAAGTCATTCAAGTAAGGAGGCTAAGTCAAGTGAAGAATTTTTATCAAACGAAGAAGTTCAGTCAAGCGAAGAAAGTGGAGAGGAAATTTCAAGTTTATTTAGAACTCCACCTAGTGCTTCGAGGTTTGCTTAGCCAAAACAAGTTCAAGCTATTGTACAACATCCAACCCAAGTTATTATGTACCAGCGGCGACAGCCAGTTCAAGCAATGGCTCAACGAGGACAACTAGGAGGTCAACCAGGAGGTCAACCAGCTCCAAACGGTGCTACATGGTTGGTTACCAATCCATCTCCCCTTGAGTTTACTAATAACCATGACATGCCAAAGAATCCAGAGCACTTTTGCACTAAGTATCAAGTCAATGATCCAAATCGTTCTGCTAAGGATCATATCAAAATGTTCGAGGATCATTTACGCAATAGGCAGATTGGGTATGCAGATGTGGCTTGCCGCCTATTTCCATATTCTTTAGGAGAAGAGGCTCATTTTTGGTTCATTCACCTACCAGTGGGGTCTATAAGAACATGGGAGCAGATGAAGGAAGCCTTCATCGGAAAGTTTGGTATGCCAGTCACCCCTGTAGAGCTTTATCGTCAATTTGCAGAAGTAAGAAGACAGGACCAAGAGCCCATCCATGCATTCAACAATAGGTTCCAAAAGGCCCTCACAAGGTTACGCACCCCTTATGTTTTCCTGATGCTCGAGAAAGCTACTATTCGGCACTTGATCCTTTGACTGCAATGTTCGTGAGATCTCACCCCACTCCGGGGGACATGAATCAAGCTTACGCTAAAGCTATTGAAGTAAGTCAAGGTTTAGGACAAAATAAAACTGGACCCTCACTATATGCTGGCCTAGTCGCGGTAAACAATCAAGTGCCAGCGATTGCCTCAACCTGGAATCCAAGTTCTGGCACTGAATGCAATTCCACAGCCAGCTTATCAAATACAAGCACCATCTAATCAATTAGTTCTCCATCCTGGGATACCTTTGTCCCAAACTCCAGCAACACAGCCAGTCTATCTCCAGAATACAGTACCAGTAACAAGGACTCAAGAGGAGAAAGATGAAATAAAGGACTTAATAGAACAAGTAAAGAGGCTGTCAACTGAGGTGACTTACCTCAAAAGTCAAAGTAACCAGATGCAAACTGTACAACGAAATTATCAAGCACACCAAGGTGCTAACCGAAGATATCATAATAATCCTCAGATTCATCAGGATACCCATCAAGGATACAGTCATGAAAACAGTCATGGGTATAGAAACAACAATCAAGGATTTCAAAAGAGGTCTTGGAATACAGGGCCTAACAATGGAGGTGTCCCGTCACCATTGGACAATCTGCCACCTCCTGAAAACTATCCTGCAGATAGAGTTTATATGGCCGAAACTGCCTCGTCAGGATGGTGTAGGTTACATAACACGAACTAGCACTCCGAAATTCAGTGCCACGAATTCCAAGTCGTGGCTGGCATTCTCAAGAGTGAAGCAAGTAATACAGGGGCCACAGAAAACCCTCCAATTACAGGATATGAATTAGTCCCAGCACCCAGATATGATCAGGCATTGATAATAGAGGATTGCAATTTCCCGCCTAAGTTTCAGAGTTACACGCCCCCACCAGTTAATCACCAATTTCCATCAGCTTCAGCAAACGGTCCCGTGGGGATGCCAGAGTTTCAAATACCGTCAGAAGTTCACGCCACATATGCATCCCCAGAAGAACCTCTTCATAGAGACGGTTATGTTTTTCCGCCTCTCAACAACAGCGTTTTGGTAGAAGGAAGAAGGGAGGTACACGCTCTTCAAACTACTAGAGGTGAAACTCCTAAAGTATATCAAAGGAATTACCACCAACAACGTGAACCTCTAACATCATCGGTACCTCCAAATAATTTCACAACTCCGCCGCATCCCGACACAAGCAATAACCCGGGTTTACCAAGAGATTCTCCAGAGTACAGGCGACAGAATGTAACGCAAGGTGGAAGTGGACAACAAGCTATTCAGCAGCCCGTTCATCAAGTTGGGCAAGGACAAAAGGAGAGTCTTCCTAGAGAGGACATGAAAAGACCTGGCTCTTATGTGCTAGAAGAATTCAAAAGGATGAAGGTTAGTCTTCCCCTACATGAGCTAATGAAGATTTCAAAGGTCAGAGATGCAATTCTGGGAAGTTTATATGAGACGCCCGTTGTGAAGAGTACATCCCAAGAAGCAACCAGTGCACCACGAAATACTCCTGTCGTCACACAGTCTCGTCCCGCACAAAACACTAATCTGGTAGAAGAGGTGCCTCACGCGCCATTCGACACTTGGGAGGCTCCACAACAACCTCAAAACTTCATAGGTATGGTACAGGGTCCTTCAAACACTTCCAAGAAGCCAAAGGCAGAGATTAAGGAGAGGGCTCAACCTGATGTTCTCACAGAGCAGAAAAGGAATCCAAAAGAGGTTGTTCGAGACAATAAATTTCAATCGAATAGAAAAGATGCAAGTAAGAATGCCTCAGCAAATGAAAGGAAAAAGCCAATAGTATTTTATCAGGGGAAGGATGAGCCAGCCCCATTTCTGGTTTCAGTTAAAATTTTTGGGAAGTTATTGCATAACTATTTGATCAATTCCGGTGCATCAAGTAATGTCATGCCTTTGAAAGTATGTCAGGCATTAGGTATAATTCCGCTCCAGACCAACAAGAAGGTGACTCAGCTAGATAAGACTGAAGTTCCAGTTGTCGGAGAATTGAATAACATCCACATGCAGCTAGAAGCGGATCCCAGAATTCAGAGTCGCATTGACATATCAGTTGTGGATATACCGGATGGTTATGGCATGCTATTGAGCAGAGATTGGGCCAGAAAATTGAACGGATACATTGCAACTGACTTCTCCCACATGTGGTTGCCTTGGAGAGGAGTTCCAAATTAGATAAAAATTGAAAGTACACCACAGCTCAAATTGATGATCACAAAGTGTGGTGAAAATAGCGAGATTTTGTTCGTAGAAACTGATTTGGGTTCATATAGGCCCATTAAGAAAGAAGTCCTCATATTGCAGAGCTCGAAAGAAGAAAAGCTTTTAGAAGATACGCCTGCCTCCACCGAAGTATTAACTGAAAACGATTCAAGTGGGAATAAGAATGGAAGGATGTTCGGAGATTCTACAAAGAAAGAGATAGAAAATGCCTCCATCGAAGACTTATTGTTACCCAATTCATGTAGAATGCACAAGGCTTTCCATTCAGAGAATAAAGGTGCCATGAGTAAGGTCTCCTCAGAACAAGTCTCGAAGATGATTCAACAAGCCACCTTAAAAGAAGAATGTGGGGAAGTCCATAAGAGAGAAGACCGGTTTCAAACTGGATTGTCTCAGTCAATGCACTTGGGGAAGAAAAGGGATGAAGCTTTGGAAAGTTCGGCTAGGCATCAAAGGGTTATGAATAGACAGATCGACAAATCATGGTTGGACCCTAGTCAAGTTTCTGTGATCCTGGGAGATGATGCATTTAAGTTACGGACACGAACAGGAGAGGATATCCCGTTGCCAGACAATGGGAAATTTCTCAGGCATTATTTCCAGTCCTAGGTTCTCTCTGAGAGCCTACTTTGTAACATAATTAGATTAGGTTTGCTTTCCCGTTTGTTTTCCTGTTTTGTTTTTGGTTTTTGGTTTGTTTCCCTTTGGGTTTTTGGTTTGGCGTTCTTCCCTTGAGTTGTCCACTCAAGTGGTTTTGGTTTGGAATGGGCAGGGATTTTAGGGTTTCCCGTTGCGAAGGGGGTGATGATGGTTTTAACCTTTCACAATGTGGTTTCTTTCAACTGAAATTTGTGCAAATTTTTTTGAAAAGACTAAGGTTGTTTTCCTCTTGTCATCATCCAATTTGGAATAAGCTCGTCTCGGGAGGTTAACCCGTTATTGTGTCTTAACACACGAGTCTAAAGACCTTAAAAATCTTACCTATCTCCTTTCTGGGTCATTCTGATTTCTTGGGAAAGGTCTTGGCGGGTGAAAATCTTACGTCTTGCTTTAGCGCCACTACAATTCTCAAACCCATTGGAGGCTTCAATGCCTGCCAGCCAATTGAGGAATTGACAGAAAAATCAAATGAAGAAAAGAAAATGTGCTTAAAAGAAATATCCGAAATATCAAGAAAATGAGAAATGAAAAGAAAAATATTATGAAATATTGGTTTTGGGAACATACGAGTAACTCCACCGGGGCTATAGACGCCCAGCTGGCAGTGGAGCAATATTCGTAAGAATTGTAGCGACAACCTCGTCGGGGCTATGGACGCCTGACTGGCAGCAAGGCAATGTTCAGGATGCTTTTGAAGTTAAGATATTTATATAACTTGCCGCGGCCGATTCCGGAGGTCAAGATGGTTTAGAGATGGAACAAACATGCACACACTCACAAAGTCTTGGATGAAAGGTGTTCTGATCCAATATCGAGTTCTTCTCCCCTTTTGAGTACGTGTCCTTCCTGTATGATGGTTTGAGGAAGATCAATCAAGGTTCAATTCTTAAAGTGTTTTTCAACACTTTCCCGTGGGGATGCCAGATGTTGTGACCTTTTCACACATCGCCCCATTCAAGATGGGGACCCCTAATTTTTGCTCCATTCTGGTCTTTTTGGCTTTGGTCTTTGTCTCTCTCTCTCTCTATCTCTTTTCTGATATCTGCCTTTTGAGGATTGTGCCCGTCATTGAGTTTAAACATGAACTTTTGGCCAAGTCTGAAAATTAGGGTTTCCATCTTTCCAGCCAATTTGTGGTCAAACAAAGTGAATAAATTGAAAACAGAGATTAACATTGATGTCAGTATGCTTCCAGCAAGCTTCCACTAAAATTTCATCAGCCTCTGGCAACTTACTATTTTTAGTAAGTGTGCAATTCAGGGCATTCTGTCGACATTTTTGAAGTTGTAACAGTCACATTGCATTCAGAACACATCAAGCTACTCACTGGCAAATTTTGAGCTAAAACAGACAACTTACTATTTTTAGCAGTTCAGCTTCCAAAGCAGATTTCAGGGTCTATATGCTGAGTTTTTCAACGCATGTTTGGAGATTCGTTCTGGATTTTCAGAGACCTTCGCGATGGTGTGACATGCAAAGCAAGATAACAACTTTCAGAATTCAGTCTTTCGAGGCTAATTTTTAGGGTTTGCATGTCAAGATTTTCTTTGCATGTTTGCATATTCCTTGTGGGTTTTTCGAGAGCTTCGCGATGATATGACATGCAAACGGAGATAATCACTTATTCAGCAACTTACTATTTTTAGCAAATTCATTCCGGCAGCCGCCTCCCAGCACTTCAGAATCACGAACTGATCGCAATGCAACAGAAACGAGGACAAACGGAGGTCATTTGATATGCATGCAAGACCAATTAGGGTTTCCAGCTTTGGGACCCAAAAAGAGGGGTAAAAAGTCAGAATCTTCGAAAACCGGTGTATCCCACTGCGATCAGCGTCTTCCAAGCTATCTGCTGATAAAATTTGAAGGCAAACGGAGCACTTACTATTTATAGTAAGTCATTTCAGGCTAAAAATAGCAAGTCAGCAGCGGGTGCATGTCAGCAGGCAAGTCACGTGGTGAGGAGCACGCCATTCCAATTTCAAGTCAAACGGAGTTGTGGAGGTCTGAGAAACAGGCAGTTGCTATAAATAGTAAACCACCTCCATAAATGTGCTATAAATAGCAGGTCAACACGAGGTGTCAGTATGAACAAGTCAAACAACTGATAAGGATCCCATGGTGCGAATTTCAAGGCGAACAAAGTTACAGAAGATGGAAAATCAAGCACTTACTATTTTAGCAGCTAGTACAGAGGATAGGGTAGCCGCTTGGCAACTTTATTCTATGTTGGTGTAGTCGCAAAAGCCATGTCAACATTTCTTTGGCTCAACTTTCGAGCTTTCAAAAGAATGAATCCTTCAAAGTTCGAGGGATGATTAAGGGGCAGCGAATAGTTGCTTTGATTGACACTGGAGGAACGCATAACTTCATTGATGAAGTTGTGGTGGCAAAGAAGGGGTTGCAAACAGAAGAGTTTGAAGGCTTCAAGGTTATGGTTGCTGATGGGTTTCACATCTCATGCACCAAGAAGATCTCAAACATGACTATGCAATTGGGAAACTATGAAGTCAAGGACGACTTCTATGTAGTCAACATTGGAGATACAGACGTCGTTCTAGGCGTTCAATGGTTGTGTTCACTTGGAGAGATCTCTCTAAATCTGCAAACCATGGAGCTCAAGTTTCAATCCGATGGGAAGAAGGTAGTGCTGAGAGGAATGTCCAATGGTGGTCCTCGGATTGTGTCATTCAAGAGAATGGCAAGGCTGATTCGTCATGATCAAGTTGAGTGGGCTATAGAATGTATGATTCTTCCTGCTAGTCCGGTTGAAACAAAGAGAGACTATCCTCCTGATATTCAGTCTTTACTCACAAAGAAGAGTAAGGTGTTTGCGGATTTACCTCCTGGACCACCTCCTGAACGGGGTTTGGAGCATGTCATAGAGCTCAAGGAAGGAGCTAAACCAGTTATTACAACTCCATATCGGTACCCTAAGAAGCAAAAGGACAAGATTGAGAAAAACATTCAGGAACTCTTGGAGATGGGCTTCATTCATCCAAGCAAGAGTCCCTTCGCTTCAGCAGTTGTTCTTGTGAAGAAGAAGGATGGTACCATCCGCATGTGTGTGGACTATCATGCTTTGAATCAAAGCACCATCAAAAATCGATACCCCATTCCGAGGATAGATGAGCTCATTTATGAGCTACATGGAGCCAAGTTCTTTTCAAAGATCAATTTGAGATCGGGCTACTACCAGATTCAGATGAGAGGATCTGATGTTGAGAAGACAGTATTTAGATGCCACTATGGCCACTTCGAGTTTCTAGTCATGCCATTTGGGTTGACTAATGCTCCTGCTACCTTCCAGTCTTGTATGAACAGAGTCTTTCAGAAGCAGTTGAGGAAGTTTGTATTGATACTTTTTTATGACATTCCGATCTTCAGCAAGACATGGGAAGAACATCTCAAGCACTTGGAGGAAGTGCTTAGCATCCTAGAATCAGAGAGTTTGTTTGCCAAAGAATCCAAATATGAATTTGGAATGAAGGAGCTACTTTACCTTGGTCATATAATCAATGCTGAAGGAGTTAAGGTTGATCCTAAAAAAATCAAAGCAATGGTTGATTGGCCACCTCCTGAGAATTTGACTCATTTGAAAGGATTTTTGGGTCTTTGTGGATTTTACAGAAGATTTGTGAAGGGCTACTCGCAGAATGCTGCTCCTCTTACTAACCTCACGAAAAAGGGGGCTTTTTGTTGGTCAAAAAAGGCCCAAACTACTTTTGATAAGTTTAAGAGGATCATGAGCTCTTGTCCGGTTTTAGCTATTCCAAACTTTTCCAAGCCTTTCGAGCTACAGTGTGATGCATCCAGTGAAGGAGTTGGGGCTGTTTTGATGCAAGACAAACATCCCATTGTGTTTGAGAGCAGAAAATTAAGAGGTGTTGAAAGGACCTACTCCATCTACGACAAGGAAATGCTTGCCATTATGCATGCATTAGCTAAGTTCAGACAGTATTTGGTGGGGAGCAAGTTTGTGGTCAAGACTGATCACAATAGTCTCAAGCACTTCATGCATCAGAAAGATTTGAACAAGAGGCAACAAAAGTGGGTGAGTAAGCTTCAAGCTTACGATTTTGACATTGAATATGTCAAAGGTAAAAACAATATTGTGGCCGATGCTCTATCTAGGAGACCTCATTTGAGCTCATTATGTGAGCTTACTGCTGATTGGAAGAACATGTTGCTTGCTGATTATGCCAAAAATCAATTTGCAACCAGCATCATTGAGGGTACTTTTCATGATGAAAGATACAAGGTGGTTGAAGGGCTGATACACTACAAGGGTAGAATCTTTTTGGTGGCTGATTCTAAGCTCAAAAAGAAGATTTTGTTGACATTTCATGACATTCCACTTGCTGGTCATCAAGGGTTCTTCAAGACATATAGGCAAATTCAGGAAAGATTTTCTTGGAAAGGGCTGAAAGGGGAAGTTCAATGCTACATTCAAGAGTGCCCCACTTGTCAAATGAACAAGAATGAGTATACTCTACCTGCTGGTCTGCTGCAACCTCTCCCTATTCCCAATCAAAAATGGGAAAGCATATCGATGGACTTCATCACAGGGTTGCCCAAGGTCCAAGAAAAAGACTGTATCTATGTTGTAGTGGACAGACTAACAAAATTTGCTCACTTCTTCACCATTACCAGCTCTTTTTCAGCAGCCCAAGTTGCAGATCTGTTTTTTCATGAGGTGTTTAGATTACATGGGTTGCCAAAAAACATTGTGAGTGATAGGGACAGCAAGTTCCTAAGCACTTTTTGGCAAGAGGTCTTTAGAATGAGTGGTACAATGCTTACTCCAAACACTAGTTATCACCCCCAAACCAATGGACAAACTGAGATAGTGAACAAGTGGTTGGAAGGCTATTTGAGAAACTATGTTTCGGATCAGCAAAGAGCATGGGTGAAATGGCTTCACATAGGCGAGTATTGTTATAATTCTTCTTTTCACATGTCAATAAGGATGTCACCTTTCTTGGCTCTTTATGGTTATGAGGCTCCTAGCTTTGCTAATTTGGTGTTTGGTGATAGCAAAGCCCCTCAAGCCAAGGATTTGTTGCAGCAGAGTCAAGATATCTTGAAATCATTGAAGAACAATCTTCAGATTGCACAGAATCAGCAGAAGATGTACCCTGATCAGCGGCGTGTTGAGCGCTCTTTTGAGGTTGGAGATATGGTTTATCTTCAACTACAGCCTTACAGACAATCTACTCTCAAGAAGAGTGGAGCTGAGAAGCTCAAACCTCGTTTCTATGGGCCGTTCAAGGTTATCAGAAAGGTGGGAGCAGTAGCTTATGAGTTGGAGCTACCTTCGAATAGTAGAGTACACAATGTCTTCCACGTGTCTCGCCTCAAGAAGGCACTTGGACACAATGTTGTTGCTTCATCATAGTTGCCACCTTTGGATGAAAAAGAACAGTTAGTTTTGACTCCAGAAGAGATTCTTGATTCCAGAGAGCGTTCTTTGAGAAAAAGAACAATCAGAGAATACTTGGTGAAGTGGAAGAACTTGCCTATGGAGGATGCGACTTGGAAGAATGATGAGATTCTGCAGCATCCAGGTTTGCAATTGCTTGAGGACAAGCAATCTTGGGGAGGGAAAACTATAATGTCCCCTTCTCGAGCATCATTTTTTCAGTTGACCGTTGGCCTATTCCGAAGACCCGTAGGCTACTCGGAAGGTGAAATTAGGGTTTCGTGTTTTGGAGGTTGCTATTGCTCGTGAATTGATGATTGAATGGCGGATTCTTTCTGGGTTTTCAGAGAGCTTCGCAGTGGTGTGTTTTTCTTGGCATTCCAAGCACCTTCAGGAATTTACTATTTTTAGTAAATTCTATTTCTGGCAGTGGTCCTGTCGTTCTCGGCACAGTTGGCTTTCCTCTTAAGTCGACTCAGTTGGTTTGTTCAATTTTGGCCTTGGGATGCATTTTTGGAGAGATAAGTTCATTTCATTTAAACAATGTTATATTTTAATGTTATAATACCCCCTTGACCTAGTCTCATAGCTTAATGTTGTGTTAAAAAGGTGGTCTTTAAGGGGTGGCGCCTCATTGAGGTAATTTTATATTTATTAAGGTCAAAATTGAAGCTTTAAGTTGGACGCCTATCTTGAAGAGATGAATTTCATTAAAAAGTCAAAAATGAAGCCTTGAAGAAAAGTGACGCCATTTCTTGGAGGGAAAAGAATTAGGGTTTCTAAAAACTTCTGGAGGGGTCTTCACAAAATTATAAAAGGAAGACTTGGGTCTTCATTTGGACATCTTTTGTCTACAGGAATGTTATGCTGCCGGAATGGTATTGGGACTGCTTCAAGGAATGTATGCCTCCTAGCTTGGCATTGCTTCTTGCTTGAGAGATAGCGACTAGTGATGAGGTAGTTGTAGTTTGAGAGGTTTGTAGCGAGATTTCTGCATTGTAGTAGTTGTGTGGCTTTGTAGTTCAGTTTTATGCATATTAGTGAAATTCTGGAATTGTCTCTTCCTTATAGCTGATTGTTGTTTTTATTCATAAGTCAAAAAATACAAAAAGAATCATTCTGGGTATTGCA
This sequence comes from Sequoia sempervirens, assembly GCA_007258455.2. Taxonomy (NCBI): domain Eukaryota; kingdom Viridiplantae; phylum Streptophyta; class Pinopsida; order Cupressales; family Cupressaceae; genus Sequoia; species Sequoia sempervirens. The sequence continues at coordinate 38,205 of VDFB02107001.1, forward strand.
TTTATCTCTTTGTCTATGAGGGGCGACCCTTTCCTAACTTTCAGATTTTTTGATGAAGTCTTTGAATTTATAAAGGCAAATCGCCCTTCCTTGAGGGTCGTACCATTTGGGACTGCCTTGAAATTCGTGCATAAATTATATGAGGTCTTTTGGTTAGTTTTTGTGATTCAATCTTGGGCGCCATCATCCTAGGATCAATATGCACCTTGTCTCAGGGATTTTGAGTGAGTTTGGAGTGAGTTGTGAGCAAAATAGTGAGTTTTAGGGCTGCTGTTTATGCATTTGAAAACAGGACTGTCAAAATCAGATTGTCAAGTTGGTCTCTACAGTGGAGTTTTCTGATCTAAGCTTCCTTATCTAGCAAAGGAGATTCAATATATTGTTGCAGCACTATTTAACTCTTGATTCATGTCTGTAGCAAGACATTCTCTATCATGTTGTAAGTTGAATAGTAGTACTGTCAGCATTCTCACTTATTTTCCTTAATTGCATTGTAATACTTAGCATCTCCGTCATATCGTAGCTCCAATTCCATCTCAGGTTGGAAAGCAGATTCTTGACGTCGAGTTACTTCAGCATAATAGTTGGTAGGGATCCTCTAACCACATGCTCGTCATTCTTCGACGCATTCTTGGTTAGAGTTCTTTGTATCAACATTGCATTAAGACCCTCTAACCATATGCTCGTCGTCATCCCGCGCATTCTTGGTTAGAGTTCCTTTATCAGCATTGCATTGAGATCCTCTGACCATATGTTCACACCTTGCCCAACTCAGGATCCTAGTGTACATTCTTGGTTAGAGTTGAATTCCGCATCGTTTGCTTTAAGTGCTAACCCTAACGATTGTGTATTGCTCTGCTCGTTGTAATTGAAAAATTGAAAAAATTGGTTCGGTATATTTCACCTAGGTAGGGTGATTTGCCCTCAAAAATAAAATCTCTAGCAATAAATCCAAACAAGTGCTTGAAAGATGGTGCCTAGGTAAGAGGATCCCAATGAACCAATGCCCAAGAAGATGTGCCAAGTACAAATGGAGTTATGAAAAAATTTCTCCTTCACCCACTAGCAAAAAATGAATTTCCAGAATTTTAGAAATGCAAATCAGTCTTCAGCAAACACCTCTAATTGCCTCCAAACACATCCAAAATGAAGCCAAAACCCAAGCAACTCTCAAACCATCACACCCACATCAAAAAGCAAAAAGATCTTCATCATTCCAGCTCAAAATAGTCTAAAATTAGAACCTGTGAACACCCAAATGTGATCCCTAAAGTAGAATCACCTTTTCCCAACTTGGGTGGATCTTTCACCACCGAAACCAGCTCCAAATAGTGAGGGTTTTTGCCTTCAACTCGCAGCAATACAATCTTGGAAGCATTCCAATAGCATCCTGTTAAATTGCCAAATGATAGATGCCAAACGAGAGCCAAAATGTTGCTTTATAAAAGTGAGGGAAATTAGGGCAACTGAATTTGAAATATTTCCCCTCCAAGACTCCCACACCCCACCTCATGAGCCTTTTTATTTTATTTAAAAATCCTTATATCTCCCTAGGGTGGTGTCCACCTTTGAGGTTTAATATTTGGTCTTTTAAAAACAAATTTAATCAACTAGGTGTGAGACAAGGTACTTTTTGATGACCTCAAAACCCTCACTTAAGTTATAAAATGACTATAAAAAAAACTTAAGTGACAGGAAAAATACAATTATTAATTTAATCAACCTTAGACTCACCGACACCCAATCAGGAAATATACTCTGCTAGAGAAACATAGGCTTGGACCAATTGCCCAAAATACACTTACTATAAATAGCAACTGCTAAAAATAGTAAGTACACCCAAACATCAAACTGACACAAAGTTGAGATATGTTGAGACTTACTATAAATAGTAAGTACTAAAATTGGCCATTGCTAAAAAAAGAAAGTCCTCCCAAAAACCACCAAAAACCACCACACAACCCAACACTAGCTCTTAGTCCCCTAATTATAATATGGCTCCCTTTTTCAACGTTTTATGCTTGCTCATCAGCCTTTGCTCTTGCTAAAATGCTTCATGTTGATTCCTCAATGTCTCCAAAGGTGAATGCTTCAAAATCTATAGTTGTAAAAGAAATATGAGCCAAATTGTCCAATGATTGTTTAATAGGGGGGATCAATAGATTCTCCACTGATGTGTGAAAATTGCAATCCTCTTCGCCACTTGAGCTATCAAAATCATTTGTCTTCCTCACAATTAAAACTATATATTTCGACTTGATGAGGCATAACTTAAAGAGCACTATTATTATTATTTTGGAAACATTCATTCCCTAGAACTGTAAGATTAGAACCTTCAGTTGTGCAAGACAAAAGACTTACCCCTTTTGTTTGGTCACAACGACCTCTGCAGATTCTTTATTTAGATTCTCTCAAACTTGATCTTGATTATACCATCCAGACAATAACAAATCATCTTCTATTTTAACTACCTCCTGTTTTGCGACTTCCAAATCAAATACTTTATTGCGCTTCATATGAAATTGAACGTTAGGCTGCAGTGTTGCAACAAAGATAGACAAGTTTTGGTGATTGGGTTGATCAGTGGGAGGGATTCGTTTTATGGACTAATCAAATCTATTTACAAAATCTCTCATACATTCACATTCTCCCTTCTTGATTCTAAAAGATGGCATAAAAGAGCACTTACATTAATTGTTGGTTTGAACCTTGCCAAAAACTTAGTCCTCAAATCATTCCAATTGGTGATACATCCATCTTCCAAACACTGAAACTAACATGCTGCAGTTTCAATGGCAGATTCAACAAATAGTCTGACAAAAATATCTTTGTTTGTAACTCCCAAGACCCCACATGCAATTGTGAAATCTTGAATATAAGTATTTGGGTCTTGTGTGTTTTCTCCAGCGAATTTCGGAAGGTGTTTTCTTGATATTGAAAGCGAGACCGTGTACTAGGGTAGGGCCAAAGGTCCAAAATGAGTCCCCCATGGCCTAGGTGCAATGATAGCCATAATGCAAACTGGGATACTTTTACCAAAGAAAATTTTTGAAGTAACTTTCTATACACATAGTCACCAACTCCCATTCAGAGGAAGTAACTCCTTTCCTTTTGGATCTTCTCCTCATCTTCATACTTCTTTCGAATTGATTTCTAGGTGGTGCATTTCGATCTTGTGGTGGATTTCAGTTATGATCTCTATTTGGCTAAGGGCAAGGGTTGCTTGCGACTATTACTCTGCAACATTCCTTTCATGTCTCCAAGCTAAGGTATTCAATTGAGAGATGATGTCTTCTTGTTCTACATGAACCCAATCAAGATCTGGTTGGAACATAGGGAAGACATTCTCATGCGGCAGAACTATATCTTCTCATGAATAAGGCAATTGTTTTGACTTCTTCTTTCGATTCCCAATAGAGTTGCCAAAAATCTATTGGTTGATGGATTTGTCGTTTTAAAGATTGGTTTAGTATGACACTATATTGCCCAAAGTAAAGACAAATCAGCAATTAGCAGTTGGAGAGATCACCATTTCATTGGTGATCTTCCTCTGAATTTTGATTGAGGTACAGCTCCATCATAAGATAGAATTTTTTGATTTTTGAATTTAAAAGGCGGGTATACTTTTAAGCAGAAAGTAGTAAAGGCAAACTAACACTTGCTCATAGCCATGATACAAATGTGATTGAAATCAACTTTCAAAAACATCAACTAAAATTTAAAAGATAAATGTCACCAACACTGCAACTCAAATATTGAGATATCAACAACTACTGGACAGATTAGATAGACTTTAATTTTACCCCTTTCTAAAGATAGATGAATGTAACATAAGAGAATACAGCATCCACAAAGAGAAGTAATATTCTAGTATCTATCAAAGCTCAAAGACTCATTCAAAAATACTAAGCATTACACTCAAATTCATATGCACAAAGACAAGAACTTCTCTAGAAACAAGTAAAATTGTAAAGCAGATCCTTCTTTCGATTGATTCTCACTCTTCAATCAAAGTGTAATGGGGATCAAAAATTCAAACACCCTCCAAATGTCTTTGAATTGTATATTTATAGATCCTCATTCTTGAATCTTTTTGGTTATTGTAACCGTTGTTCTTTCAAGTGGGAGTTTCATAAATCATTACCCCAATTCTTTCTTAGTCAAGCCTTATGAGAATCTATGACTATTTTTAGAAACTTCATAATTACATCACACATATCAATTTGATTTTGACGAACTAATGCATCACCTCTCTTTGTATGCAAGCCCCGTGGCTTTTTGTACGTGTGAACAACCTGCAACCTGCAACCTCTAACCTTCACATTTAATTACATATTCACTTGGGATTATACACGTGTGAGCAAAGTTAATCCAAAGAATTGCCAGTAACGTCGAATCTCATCCAACCAAAAATCTAGCAAACTCATCAAGTCATTTGTTGCATCATTTAATTCAATGTTGTTGGTAGCATCCTTGTTCATAAGTTGCAATTGTGAAAATCTCTTTATAGATTATCTTGCAAATATGGCATTCATTCCCTTTCTCTATAAATTTGAAGGAATTTCCTTCATTCTTCACATCTCAACTTCATTTTCACAATGTTAAGCACTTCTAGTGACACAACTTCCAAAAGCGATTTCTTGGTTACTGAGGGTGTAGAATGCAATTATGTGAAGAGATTGGTGGCAGACCAACTTTAGGAGGTATTCCTTATAAGGAGTGAAGTGGAGGAAGGAGTCATAAGGAAGATCATAGGGGAGAACTTCCTTGCACAGGTCCATGTTCATAATGTTGAACTCCTAGAGCGTTTTACGTATATTATTATCAGGACTTCCCAAAAGCTAGGATGGGGTGCCAAAGCTGCAGAGAGACTAGTGAGGCCATCATACATAACCAGCGTTAAAGCCACCTTGGGACACCTCAGTGAGTACCCGCAAGAAGGCCTAGTGGGAGATGCTATTTGCATTGTCACCGCTTTCTAGAATGAGAAAGCGAAACAAGTTGTTACTCTCCTGCATGTTGGACTGGAGAGGAATGTAATAGAGACCTTCGCTCACTATGTTGAGTTTAATGAAAATCTGTTTTCACTCACACAGATAGAGAGAATTCGAGATGATGTGGAAGATATCCGCATCCTGATGTTCACTCTCTGTGCTTAAAATATTGTACAGGAAATCCCCCTTTTTGATATAATATATATATAGATGAAAATGGATTGGATAAATGGTTCATGGATGAATGGATTTATTATGGATAAGATGGATGGAATGTTGGATTTTATTATGGATGAGATAAGATGCTTTCACCTGAACTAGCGAACGTAGATGCTTGATTCTACACATGACCCCTATTTGCTAGGTTTTCATCATGGTACCTATCCAATGCACCACCATAGTGGTTTTCACTAGAGAACAATTTTTTTTTAATCTTTACTATTTTCATGATTTTTTTTATTTTTTTGCTTTTTGTGAAGGATTTTAAATTCATGTCGAATCACCTTATATATATATATATATATATACACACGTTTCTATGCTATAATTTCTCTATATAATGTGATGAATTTGACATTCTCTACTTCTGCTTCATGTGTTTCACTTTTGCTGCAATGTGTCATTTTCACTTTTTGTATCATCTTAAGTAGGAATCTTTAAGATGCAAGATGACGGTCTTAAGAATGATGTATGTAACTTATGTCGGGTCCCAATGAGGTTTTGAGAACCTCATCGAATTCTAACACAATTTTGAAACCTTCTTATTTCTCACTTCACAATCTTCCTTTAAGGCACAATTTAGAATACTTGGGTGATTTTTGAAAAGAGGCTTCAAAGCCATAGTTGGAATAGTGTTTGCAAGTACTTGGCAAGCCCGAAAAACTTGGTTCGGAAAAAACTCAGCAAAAAACTCGGGGACTTAAAAAATTGCTTAAACTTCACTAAAAACGCATTTTATTTTGCAAAATTCAAAGATAAGATGCATCCAATGAGTCAATAGATGAGTAAATATAAGAAACAAGTTGTATTTGATTGATTTGAAAGAAAATTGGATACAAAATGGCATCTGCATGTGGAATGCTTAATGCGCTAATATGATAATAGTATGAAACAAAATGAGAATAGCAAGTTGTTTTTGTGAAACTGAAAGTAAATACTACATAAACATTAATATATTTCAGTTTTTACAAATTCACATGAATCACATCTTCCTCCTCCCATGTCTAGATCTCAATAAGGGACCGAGAGAGGGTGTAATCGTAGGACTCTGCTCCTGTTGTGCCTATGGCTCCTCAACCTCCATCCTGGATGTAGATCCTCCTACAGCTGCTAGTAGTGGCACTGGAAATGACTCCTCTTCAGGGTCATCCTCAAGGTCATCCAATGAGAATGCAAATCCACCCTCCTCCATTGCCTGTCGCTCTAAATCATAAATCTCATCCTCGGTAAACAATGGAGGCTGCTCCCCTCACCCTATCCAATCACTGTATGGATCCATCTCATCTAAATCAATTGGATCATCATATGATATTTCCTCTACCTTTCTTTTGCGTAATCGAATATTATATTGCACATAGAAAAGGTCATTGAGGCGTTTTTGAGGGAGTATGTCTCTTCTTTGTGTGGATGGCCTCAAACAAGCTCCAATTGCGCTCACAATTGGACGAACTACAAGGCTGGCTCAAGACACGGAGGGAAAATTTCTCAAGATTTGGGGTTTTTCCACCCCAATTTGTCCACCAAACATCTACCAAAAAAAAAGGAGTTAAAAAATTGTAACTTGTAACTCGTAATTATCAATTTTTCATTTTTGTAACTTGTAAATTTCAATTTTTTACTTTGGTGGCAGCCTAGTTACTGCTCTCTTTGCCAGGTTTGAAGAGAAGAGTGCACCCCTTTTTTCCCTATAACTTTGCAATTCATTAACAATGCAGTCTGCCTCATTAAGCATGGATGTCATAGACTAAATGCAAGTAGTGAGGCCCTCCATAACCTCTCCAGTAGGATCTGCATAGGTGCTTGAATGGATGAAACGGGGTTCAAGAAGTACCCTGCTGCATGGATAGTTTGGTGGATGAAACGGGGGTTCAAGAAGTACCCTGCTGCATGGATAGGTTGGTGGATGAAATGAGGGTTCAAGAAGTACCTTGCTGCATGGATAAGTTGGTGGAGTTGATTGCTCCACCTCCTGTCAATAATCTCCTAAATGGGATCAAATTTGAGGTTGTCCCCCTTATAATAATTTCTAATAGCCTCCTTGGCCCTATGCATGGCCTCATAAAGATACCCCATTGGGGTTTGATCCCCATCCACCAAGCGGAGCACTCTAACCAAGGGCTCTGACACCTACAATATAAATTTAAAAATGCAAAAAAAATATTAGAGTTACAATTTAGTAATTTACAAATTTACAATGAAAGACATTAACTTTAAGAAAAATGTTCAATTTGAATTTAGATTCAAACTCAAAGTTTTGAAGTTACCTTCACAATCTTTGTTGCTCTTTGTGCAAAGAGGGGGTTGAAGACAATGTTTTGAACTCTTTCTCCTTTCGGCTTCTTCAAATAAGGTGAGTCTACCCATGCTTGACTCACAAACATTTGTTTCAAAGCCGTCAATGCACCAAGAATGCTTTGCAATGTTAAGAAAACTGTTGCAAACCTTGTCACACCAGGTCTCACCAATTCTCTCCCTTTGGTGTGTTCCCTCATCAAGTTAAGAACCCAAGGGTGATTGTAGATATATTTAGTGATCCTCCTTCCATCCTGTACAATCGGTGTGACCCAATCAAATTTTATTATGTCTTCCAAAAGAAGGTCAAGGACATGGGCAACACATGGTGTCCAAAAAATTGTGTGGTGTCTATCTTGGAGGATTCTTCCTGCTGCCACATATGCCACTGCATTGTTAGTTACGATTTGCACCACATTTTCAAGCCCAACCTCCATGCACACTTGCTCCAACATTCTAGCCAAATTTTCTGCATTTTTTACTATGCTGGAGGCATCCACGGATTTCAAGAACACCACCTCATTTTTGCAAGAAACCAAAAAATTAATCAAAGTACGGTTTTTTCCATCCGTCCACCCATCAGAAAGAATAGTGCAGCCATATTTTTTCCATTCTTCTCTTTGTTCTTCTATCACTGCCCTTGCCCTTTCAGTTGCCTTAGAAAGCAACCTACAAGTACAAAGTGAAATTAAGTACACAATTTTAATTTGTAAACAAAAAAATAGCTTAAATTAATCATAAATTAAACTTAAAAAACATAAATTAAAGCACATAAACTAACCTCCCACTCAAGTCTGTGTGAAGGCGCCTTGTAGCCCTTCCCTACAACTGTCAATGCAATCACCAAATTTTGCCAGTAAGGTGAGCTTGCCACATTGAAAAGGATGTTGTTGAAGTACCAAAAATCGGTACAAGCAACATCTGCATGCTCATGCACCTCCTTATTCCACCCAGTTGCCTCTAAAGAAGGTTGTGCACCAGGTCTGTTTCTAGGCACAAAAAAATCACCAATGCGTGAACCCGTGGTCGTAGGTGTTGATCTTGCCCCTAGTACTCTACTAGAGGTAGATAAAGGGATGGAGGTGGTGGTGGGTTACAGCAATTTCCTTTGCACACGTGGACCACGAAGAGAGCCCACTATGCTAGCTACTACATCATCATCATCTGACAATGACTCAAAGTTGACTGCAGCACCTTGAGAAGAAGTTATGGCAGCTTGCATTGCCGCTTGTGCCTTTGCTCTTTGCACCTTTTTCTCTTCTGCAGCATAAAGTATTGCATTCATTTGTCTTTTTAATTCCTCATTGGTGTTTATGCAAGCCTTAGCATCACATCTAGGGATGCCTGCAAGGTGGTATTTGAGGCGATTGATGCCTCCACGGTATACATTTTTACATCTAATGCAATACACTGATCCAGGTTCTGGTCCTTCATATGCATATTTCCAAGCAGGATCTCTAGCTCCTGCTGAAGGAGTGCCTACATATTCCCCACTCCCAGGCACGAATGGAGCTGAGGCAGGGGTAGAAGTGGATTCAAAAGCCATTATCAATTAACCTACACACACAAAGTGAAAGCACTACTTGTTAGTTTTTTTGATAGAAAATTTAAAAACAAGCTAAATTAGAATAAATCAAAATTGAAAATAAGTTACTTTAAATTAGTAAAATCTAAACTAATCTAAGATTCTAAACATTTTCATAAAAAAAAAAAAGGATTAAAAAAAGAAAATAATAAACTAGGGTTACAAAAAAATGTGAAAAAAATGTAAAAATCAGAAAATTACTTTAAATTAGTAACAAATTAAAGCTAATATATGATTTTAAACATTTTTTTTTTTTTTTCCTGCAGGAGCGGGTAGCACGCCCTATAAACTGCAGTGCGCAAACTTTAAACGACCGGTGACGCTGGCGCGACACGCCCTCCGGTGCCACGGGACGGGGGAGACTAGAACTCATCACCAGCAGAGCCACAACGGAATTACTTAGCCAACCGAGCTAGGGCCCCCGCCCGATTTTAAACATGTTTTCAACAAACAAGAAGAATCAAAATAAAAAAAATAACTAGGGTTTGAAGAAAATTTCAAAAAAAATGAAAAAATCAGAAAAAAGTGTCACAAATTCTTGTTTTGATGAATCTAAATCTTCTTTTCAACAATATAAATGTATTTAAATCTATTTTACAGTACATTCATGATGTTTTTTAAACATACGATCAACAAAAATGAAGGAAAAGAAAAACAAGGAAAATTAGAAAACCTACCTGGAAATCCAATTTGCCTTAGAAATCTGATGAAAATCTCCTTCAAATCTCGTCTCCTCAATGCAAAATCACTGAAAAATGGTGCAAAATGCTTTGGACTGTGTTTTTGCTCTACCAAGAGTGAAAACAACTCAGAAAATGAAATGCAAATGACCTTTCCGCCGGTGTGGGCTTAAGTGCCTGATCGTGCGGGTTTTCTTTTAAAACTCACCGGCTTTTTGACAAAAACTCGCCAAAAAGCCGGTGAGATTTTTTGGCAAGTTCTTACCGTTTTTACTCGTTTCCAAAAAAAACTCGCGAGTTTTTGGCGAGTAGTCCAACTATGTTCAAAGCTAATAAAACATTTAACCTTTAAAAGAAATCCCTTGTCACTAGAGTTAAAATAGGTTTTCAAAACCTTTTCGGGAACCGACAAAGGTTTTAGAACCTCACAAAAGTTTCGAAATAGCATTATTCTCCCTTCTCTTTTTCTTCCTTTGGTCAACGCTTGCCAAGGTTATGAAAACCATTTCAATATCCGACACTGTTTTCAAAACTTTACAAAGAGTCGATTCAATGCCAAATTTTAGGTTTAGCTTTATAAATTCAGGCAAAAAATGAGGTTGTGACAACCACAACGACATCTGACATAGTTTCGAAAACCACTAGAAGGGGCGATAACTTAGGAAAACTTTTCATGGGAGGACACAGTTTTTAAGGGAATGATAAAAACCACGGTAACAACTCTCCTATGTTGTAGGGAAAGAGTGTTGTGTCTAAAACTTATGTCAAAATAGCACACAAAACATGTGCTCCTGAAACAGAGAAAAATGGGGTAGGGTTCAAACACATAGGGTTTTATATTAAATTTGGAATGTTTCACCAAACTTACTATAAATAGAAAGGGTAAAATGGGGTGAATGAACCTACCTATTTTTCTATTTCATTCAAGAAATGAGATCCCTCAAGTCAAAATCCACTTTCAACCCTTAGGTGAGTGAATTCTTTGAGGAGTCTTGCAATTTCCCTTTTTGTGTGTGAATGGGCTAAACATCACTTTTGAGAGACACACTAAAAATAGTAAATCAACTCAAAACTGAAATGTAAGACCAGATTTGAGTAGATTAAACATAGAGCTAACCGATGCGATTTATTTTACGCAAATCGGGTGAGTGGAGGACACTTAAAACTGATCTCAATAACAATCACAAAGTGTCATGTTCTGGTGCAAAGTGTCCTGACAGAAATGACTAAACAAGGGTTTGGAAGAAAGATTAAAAATACCAAATGCACTCATTTAATACATCTAAAAAGTGGGATTTGCAGATGAAACATAATACTATTAGAAACAATAAAGCTTTTGGCAGATCTGAGAATGGAAAATGCCATGTACTCCTTAGAAAACACTGTTTTCAGAAGTTGTCCTAGGACTCATTCACCCTATGGCGAATGGGTCCTATCTAGGGCTTTTCAAAATCAATTTTTGGGTCCTCTGCTCTTGTTTCTGCACTTGCAAATTCTCGAGTTTCACAATCGGATAGTCAAAAATAAATCTAGGATCTGAGTTTCCGTGAGATGACAACAAAGGTGACAACAAATGCAACTTTGCAATTTTGCAACTTTGAGATCTTCAGCTTTTCTTCAACCTGCAAATCTACAACACACAAAGAGGGGAAAATGTTTGTTTTTGGTGAATGGGAGTTTGCCTTGGTCAAACCCCGTTTTGGTAATTAAACCTTGAAATGAAATAAAATAGCATGAAAGGAATGATGAATGAGCAACTCAATACCACAACTCACCAAACCCTTGAAAACCTTTGAGGGACTGAAATCTTGATGTTGACTTACATGAAATGGCTTCAATGGATGTGGATCTTGACACTTGAATCTTGCTTTGAATCTTTGACTTGAATGCTTGGATTAGAACTTGAAACCTACATCACAATGTGAGCTCCAAAAACATGCATGATTGAACATAACTTTGACATGATGAATGGATCTTGAATGCTGCAACAAATGATGAAGAAATCTGCCCTTGAATGCTCTTGACAACAATATTTGCTCTTTTGAAAGTTCTCTCAATTGTGCTCTTGAAATCTAATGTTAATTTGATAAAATAAACTTGCATTTATAGACATTTATCCTTAATTTCCCAAAATTCAAACATTACAAGCCAACCTTTGAAATTCGAATTTAGGATGATAAAAATACTGCCAAAACATGTTTTAAAAATGGGTTCAAGGTCTTAGAGAGGACCCATTCGCCCATGGGTGAATTGGTCCTAAGTCCCTAAACCTAGGACACACATTGCTCAAGGTGAAGTGTAATGTAGTGGCATTAATTAATGTCAGGTTTCCCCTTCGGAAATGTAATTAGTTAGGCTTGTAAATGAATTAAAGAGCTTATTAAGGCATAATTAAGCTCAATTAATTAAAGAAGCCCTAAATAAGTGTGAAAGTGTAAAGGGATACACTTTACAACACTAAATTAAGGCATTATTAAGTTCATTTTAAAATAGGAGGGGCCCAAACAAGTGAGAAAATGTAAAGGGTTACATTTTTCTACACTACAATTCCAAAATAAGAAAAATGGTGTCAATTTTTTGTCCAATTGTAACACTATGTCTCATTTTACAGTATATTGATTTACATGCATGCTATCATTCTATTATCTATTATTCAATAAGACATTACAAATTTATAGGACTTACTTATCATATATTATAAAAGATCTATTATAACCACTCCTTTACATAGACGAGTTGTTCTAACAATTCATAATACAAAACAGTAGCACTACCAATTACAATATTATATTATCCTACACGTGATATTATAATGTTTATACTAACAAGCCTAATGATGTAATACTCCTAACACCACCCTTCATTACATCATTCTCCAAAGGGGGATAGGTGGACTAACAAAACTTGATGAGCACGTTCAGTAGTTTATAAAAAAATACAAGGGATGAGTAGAGGCATACACATCTACTAGTGATAAGCAGTAGTAGAACTTGCCTTATTATGTTTCTTCAGTAGGATTGGTCTTATTGGACTTCATCCAAGGATAGGGACAAATACATCTACCAATGGATCCAAGGATAGTGACAAGCACTTCCATACAAGTCATACAACAAATTGGAATAGGGGAAAACACATCTACCATCACCAATTATGAGCAGGGACACACACTTTTATTCACAACTGTTATGATTGGGAAGAAACACATCCAATCATAATCACCGAACAAATGTAATTGGGGACAAACACATCCAATCACAAATACAAATAGAACACCATATAACATAAAAAGTTTTGAGAATTCTATCCTTATTGTCATGTATGCAGCCATTATTACAAATCAAATCCACCCTAATCACAAACAATATGAGAAATAATTGCTGCCACCTAGAAATCAATCTTTTCTTTATTTATTTTGGAAAAAATAGCTTTGCCACTAATATAATTGTGCAGCCTCATCACTAGTAATTGACGAGAGGATGTTGCTTGTCCTCAAACCTCCTATGCCTCTGTCCTCTAGTTGGTTTACTACTTACCAAACTTGTCTTTGAGACTCAATTTTAGAATGCCCCTACAAGATGGATGTTGTATACAAGTGATAGTGCATTCAATTACAATTGAGGCAAAAAAAATTATTATTTCTTCAACACTTTTAGATTTTGATGGACATACTTTTCATAACACAACAATTAAGTTATTAACAATTAATGCATCGAAAAGGAAAAAACGGAGGACCCTGTTCCAAACAAAATGGCACAACTTAACTTTGACTTGCTTTGAAAATACAAAATATTTTAGCAAACTTGGCTTTGAGACTCAAGTTTAGAATGCCCCTACAAGATGGACGTTGTATACAAGTGATAGTGCATTCAATTACAATTAAGGCAAAAAAAATTATTATTTCTTCAACACTTTTAGATTTTGATGGACATACTTTTCATGACACAACAGTTAAGTTATTAACAATTAATGCATCGAATAAGGAGAAAACGGACCCTCTTCCAAACAAAATGGCACAACTTAACTTTGACTTGCTTTGAAAACACAAAATACTTTTAATGCTATTAGATTTCCACAATCCATAGTGCTGAAGATTGTTAATTTCTGGATTTTTGATTGTGTTAGAGCTTTTTTCATCATGAAAACGTTTCGGATCACACTCAGTGATCCATCATCAGGATGTTAGAGAGCATAGGAAATGAGAAATGGTTAGATGCAGACTTAGCTTTTGCTTAAAAGGAAGAGAGATGAGAGGTTGAGGAGAGAGATGGGTACAAAGACCGAGACAAGAGAGGTAAGGAAAGAAAATTGAAAAAATTAAGAGAAATCAGAATGACAAATGAAGAGGAAAAAAGATAAGAAATGAGCAAAAGAGGAATGTATGAAAAGGTAAGCATAGGTAAAATATAATACTGAACATTAATTTTATAATTCATTAAAACATTAACAATATTATAATTTTAATTATAATATAATTCTAGTTAGAACACCAAATTAATTTTAATTATAATTCTAATTATAATATCTAATTATAATTAGAATTCTAATTATTAGAATTCTAATTATAATTCTAATTAATTATAATTATAATTATAATTCTTAGAATTCTAATTATAATTATAATTATAATTCTAATTGATAGAATTCTAATTATAATCTAATTAAAATTAATTAGATTATAATTAGAGAGGAGAAGAATCCTAGAGAAAGATTACGAAGGAAATCCAAACGGAAACATTGGACAAAAAAGGAACAAAACGAAAATTGAAAAACACAAAACGATTAAGAGAAGACTACAACCTAGAGCAAATTCAACAAGAGACAAGCGAGAAAAATTGAAAAAGTGGATAAACAAAAGGAATACAAAGAAGATAAGCAATAATAAATAATAAGGTTAAAATTTTTACAATAAAATTATAGATAAATCATATAAAGAAGCTATGAAACAATTTTTGCAACCCCAACTAATAATTAAAAGAGATTAACATCAAAAATATGTGGTACAAAAAAGACCAATGAATACAAAAATCAAAGCCAAGGTCAAAATAAAACAAAATGTAACAAATTGTGATTAAATACACGGATGAGGAGATGGATGACAATTATCTAGAAAGAGGAAACACCAAAGAGAACGCAAGAAATTAATTCTAATTAGAACACCAATTTAATTATAAATATAATTCTAATTATAATATCTAATTATAATTATAATTATATCTAATTCTGAACGAATTGGTAAGAGAAGAGATATTATAATATTGTTATTAATGTTATTTTTAATCTTGTAAATAATATATGTTAAACCACTAAAGAGATATAAGAAAGAAAATTAAATTTGAATTCTATTAAAATCGAAAGCAGAAAGGAAACAAGAGGGACAATAAAAATGAAATGACCAAAGGAATATAAAATAGAAAAGTAGTAATAAAGTATATTATTGAAACATTAATTATATAATTCATTAAAACATTATAGCATAGATGAAATATAATATTGAACATTAATTATAGGATTCATTAAAACATTAACAATATTATAATTTTCATTATAATATAATTCAATAGATGAAAAAAGCTCTAACACAATCAAAAATCCAGAAATTAACAATCTTCAACAAAATACTTTTATTGAACTTTTAGCCCATGACACAAAATATTTCTATAAGAACTAATAGGATATTTTGATACACTAAACTAACAATAACTAAACAAAACGTTTCATTTCCCCTTTCCAAAATAAAACAATAATAATATTTTAAGTGGGCCTACTTCATTTTCTAAAGGCCTCTTATATATTATTCTAAACGTGTTTTTAACACTTTATTTAAAATATAATTTAAAAATGGCTCTTGAATGTAATTTAAAAGTATCATTTAAATACTTGGAGAGAAAGAAAAATAAAATAGAGGGCCCAAAGTAAAATGCCCATAAAAGAAAAATCAAAGCTCATTATTCATGATTATTGTACATCTTCAAGTTCAAATTTTGAATTTTGAAGTTTGCATTCAAAGATGAAAACCCTCATTATCATGATTATTGTACGTCTTCTTCAAGTTCAAATTTTGAATTTTAAAGTTTGCATTCAAAGATGAAAACCCTCGTATCCATTGGTGTGGAAACAATTTGGATTTTCAAGCAAATTTCAGCAACATTATTGAGAGTTTGAATTTATTGCTATATTGCTGGTTTTCAATATTTATTATTTGTGCAAGATTTTAATATTATTTTGGCTGGATTTAATGTTGTCGTTTCATAATTACTTACTGGTTTTTAATTATTATTCTAACAGCAACAAATATTTGGCAAATCATATTTTTATGGCTGTTTATTTTAATTGATTGCCATGCTGCTAGGAAATCCTAGCGCAGCCCTTGGAAGACAGTTAGCAGCATTCTGGTGTTTGTGTGAGCTGCCACAACCCAAGCATAACCTTGTATAAATGTAGCCCTCCAACATTTCCAAGCTTTGAATTAAATGCTGCCCTTGTGGAATATTCACTTTATGCATGGTGGGGTCCGCCAAGCTAAGTTGAGATCAAATAATCTCAGCACTGCCTTTGTGGAGTGTTGTGCATTCAGGAAATTGTAATATTCCTTGTGGTCAAGATAACTGTTTAAGTTTGCCATACATTTTAAGGGACATCGTAGGATATAAAATCTGTGGTTCAATTAATACTTCTTGCTGTTATAAAATGATCGCAGCCTTTATTATTAGGTTGGGGTTTGTTAGTTTTGACATCTCTTAAATATACCCACTGCTAGTTAATATTAATTAATATTTGTCTTCGGTTAATCTTAAGATGTTGCCAAGTAAGCAATTTTCTGGTTAATCATTTTAGATAAATTTGGACTCATTTATTGATTATTTAATTTCCAGCTATATTCAAATAGTGTCTAATTAAAGACTGTTGCTGGACCATCAGTTTAGTAGTGATATATATCATATATTGAACTCACAAGATTCAGTGAAGTATTGCAGTTACCATCATTTCTGGATAATCGCAGGGAAGGTAAGGCACATATATAGGTTCAGTAGGATAATGTATTTACAGTTGGGTATTATAATTGTTGCTTGTGATAGTTGTTTATAGTATGGTTATCATTGATCTTCCTTTGAGGAAGGTTTGGATCGGGTTGTCCCATTCATAGTTTGAATTTAGGTATCAGTAGTAGAAACTGTTTGCATTTAAATCTAGTTTAGGTTGCATTTAATTAATGTCATTTAGTTTCTGTTTTAAACAATATTTGGAATATTATAATAATATTTTAGAAAATCAGTTTGGTTATCATTAGCAGTATAAATTAGAATTGTTTGGTTACACAACTCGGCACCTATGCATTGAAAAATCGTATGACAGGATTCATGTAGATCATCATACTTTCTCCTTTGATGTCCTACAGTAACTCACAGCAGACTATACTGTTGCCAGCTACATTACATAAGGTCACAATCTTGGCTAACCATAGCTTGCTATGTCAGATTCACAACTACTTCACAAGATACAACTTCCTTCCTTTAATGTGTCCTCGACGAACAAAACTCAAACATGACCATGGGATTCCGTAATAGTATCAAGTGGCAATTGCCCTCTATAAATATCCTTTAAAAGGTAAAACACACCATTCAATACCTCAATTCCACCCAGATCCAGTGTGGCATCCACGTTGGATGTGCATCAGGCAGACAATGTCTGCTCTGTGAATTAACCACCCCAATTGTCCTTCCTTGTAGCCAATCCCAACCCTTAGAAAATAATAATCCGCACCAAAATAGTCCATAGTTTTCACCTTGATAATCATGCCCATGCTTATGTTCATGTAGAGGTGCGGGATAATTAAGTCAGATTTATCAGACATTTGGAAGCTGATATTTTGTAGGTTTAAGCAGATGACTTGCATTCACAGCTACGAGGGCCAAAAGAAATAGGCAGCCACAAAACAGTTTCTCACTTGTTAAGTTCAGTCAGGCCATGAAACACCCTCCACCCCTTTGGTTCCTACGCTAGCACAACTCCTACACCTAAACACCAACACCAAACAGAGCTTACATAGCTGGTTCTGATAGCATATTGATATGCAAAAATGCTACAATTCTATTATCTTTTATTCAATAAGACATATTACAAATGTATAGGAGTTACATCTAATATATTATAGGAGAATTCTTATAACCACTCCTTTACATAGACGAGTTGTTCTAGAACTCATTATACAAACAAACACACACACAACCAATTACAATAAAATGGTATCCTACACATGATATTCCAAGGTTCATAATAAAAAACTATAAAAGACACACTAACAAGCCTAATAATGTTATTTATTCCTCATATAGTCCTCAATCGAAACCCATTGTAGATCTGGGAGTCCCAAAAAACCATTTAGGGAAGGTGTGGTCTCAAAATTAATGGTCTTGTGGGATCTTATGTTCCAGATTATTTCAAACTTATCCATTCTATGTCTAGTGCAACCCTTCATAAATGTATTGTTGAATCTTCACATGTGTGTATCAATGAATTCCAACCCCTCAGTTATCCATGGCTCAACCTAAGCATGTTCCCATAGTAAAATTATCATTGAGACATTGAACTAGGAGTTTGCCCAAAGTGGAATCACCATCACAAAAAAATTCCATCTTCATTGCATATAGTCCAAATTCCTCCCTTCATTACTTTCACATATATTGTTTGTAATTGCACTATATCTTCATTAATTCATGCTATTCTTGTATCCATAATTGAGTCATTGAAGTACATAGACAGAAAATATTAGAATCTGAATACAAAAGATAAAACCAGGCATGGAAAGAAAAAAAATATTTATGGATGTAACACACCTTCAAGAGACTAGAAGTGACTAGTGTTTTGCATATCCAGGCAGTTACATTTGTTGGGAACTGCCAAAGCATGTACTCCAAATAATCATCAGAAACTGACCCTAAAACCATCCAAATGTTGTGTTAAAATAAGCATACAAAAAGTATCATCTTCATTTTAAAATGACTATTCTAATTACTCTCCAAACCTTGAAACCTCAGAAAAACAGTAGACATTTCATGTCAGTTACAAGAAAATATACACAAAGGAAGAATACATATTGAAAAGTGGGATTTTGGGGCACAACTTACAAAAAATATCAATTTTGCAAGCTACCTATTCTAAGATGCAAAGGAGGGAAATAATAATTTCATCTAAATTATGCAAAAAACCAATAAAGGTAATCTATTGTTATCTATTTATGCAAACCAAAAAAAAATCATCTTTTTGCTACCATAGATGGTGTAATGTCCCCGTTTTAGCATGATCTTGTTTTCTAATGGTGTAGCCTATTCCTGGCCCTCGTAGGCTAACACAAATGGTTAGAGGGTCCCTCTTGGCAGTGATTAGTGTATTTTCTCCTTTAGAACTCAGTGTGGGTTCAGATTTGGCCTTCGTTAGACTCAATTCTTCATACTTACTATTTATAGTAAGTCACCATTTCAGGGGAGTCAGTGTTACTATATTTAGTAAGGCGCCTGAATAGGTCTTAGATGCAGTGTTGACCTCTTAATCAATTGGATGGGCGAAATATTAAATGCTTAATTAGTAATTATCATTAAAGGTACTTTAATGATAATTAAATAATATAAAGTTAAATTATAAAGTCAAAAAGTGTACTTTATTTCCGATGAGGCCATGACCCTCAATTAAAATCACTTAAAGTACATTTATTATTGCTTTAAAGTGAGCACCTAAGTTTGGAGAGATATTATAAAGTTTTTTTATTAAAAACCTAAAGTGGATTTTAAAAAGCAATTGAAATGCAATTAAGAGGTTGACCTCCTTGAGGAGATTATCAAGTGGAATTTATTTCATTATGTTTGGAGATTATAAACTTGTTTCTTAGAGTTTGTGCTTGGTGAAGGAGCCAGCTAGGGTTTCTGCCATTTTTCAGCATTGGAGAACAAAAACTCTTCAGTGTTTGTGCAATTTTGAGGCTGTGAAAGATCAGCTGAATTATTGCTTGTGAGGGCCTCATCCAGGAGTCTTATTTGTGCTAAAAGGTGAAGAAATATCAAAAGGGTTGAAGGGTTTGAAGGTATTGAAGATAAATTTGAGTGAAAAGATTTGGAGGAATAATTCTGGTTGCAAATTACAGTCAACTTACAGCCTGGTGGAGAACCACGATTTTGCTCATTGAGGCCCACGATTTTGCTCATTGAGGCCAAAGCTTGCATCGATTCCACATGGGCAATGGAGCGCTCCAATCTAG
Source organism: Sequoia sempervirens (assembly GCA_007258455.2). NCBI lineage: Eukaryota > Viridiplantae > Streptophyta > Pinopsida > Cupressales > Cupressaceae > Sequoia > Sequoia sempervirens. The sequence goes on from VDFB02107001.1 coordinate 58,224, forward strand.
AAGCCATGGCAGTGATTTTCGATGAGATTGGGAGGAGTTTGGAGGTTGCAATAATTTATTTCAAAGGCTGCAAGTCAGAAAAGGGGCGGCACAGAAGGAGGGATGACTTCATCAGTTCTTTGTGGATTTTCATTGTCAACAAGGCTGCCATCTCATGCCAGGCATATCGGCATATTTACATCAGGTTCCTTTAAGTATTTTGCATAGTTTGCATCCTCATAGTAGTCGCTGTCTTGCTGCAGCTGTAGGTGCATATTCATACCAGTTTTGTCATACATTTGAAAACAATTGCAAGCCAAAAGACTTGGCGGATCTTTGCAGTCAGATTGTATACTTTAATGCATTTCATAATAATGGAGGAGTTAAGGGTTGCAAGATATATGTTGGTTAAAATGTCATCCATGGAAGCCTTCATTTCAGTAAACTAGTTTACATGCCAAGTGTTTGTAAAAATACCTTTGGCTGTAGGAGTGCATTTTTGCATTAGAATCTCATTTATATGCATTTGAGAAAACACAAAAAGGTTTGCATTGCACTTCTGATAATTGTTAAGCTTTTTAGCATTTGTTTCAAGCATCTAAACATCATTGGCATCACCAAAGTCAAAAACAGAACCAACTGGAAACAATAACCAGCAGTTTCAAGGTGGTAAGACAAGTGTTTGATCAAATTTCTTAATCAGAAATTCAAAGGTTTTGACCAGCATTGGGCTAGGCTCCTTACAGTTGTATCAGAGCGGTTTTCCTACCATCCTGTTGGGGTTTGAGACAAAAAAATATACAGAATTTCCAGTCAGTCTCAGTTATGGGTTGGTATAGTAGGGTAGACCAATTCACGGAAGTTTATGAATGGGAAGCCAAACAACTCTTTGAGGACTAGTGGAGCATGCCAGATGATTTTAGAACACAGTACTCTTTTAATGAATATCTAGACTGTGTTGTTGCCTTGAACCCTAGAATAATTGTTATGGTAAAGTATATTAGAAGGATGTTTAAGGAAAAATAATTGATTCAAAATGATTTTCAGTCTGTAGGTGATCATGAGAAAGTTGTTGCAGCAAGCAACGAGTTTGGGTTAGAGTGTGAGACAACAGTGATTTCACATGTGGAGGATGTTTCTATGGAGTTGTCGAGTGTTGGTACTCAAGATTTGGGTACTAATGATGCAATTTATGATGAAGATTCATGCCACAATGAGTCTAATATTTCATAACAGACCTTAGAAAACAAAACAGAAAATTCATTTATTGGCAGTGAATCCCAGGATCGTGCTTTGGATGGACATGCAGTTACCTTGGTAGCAGAAGGGTGGGAAGATATTGAAAGAATAGCAACTTCTACCTTGCCAGTCGAGCCATCCGATGAGGTACATAGCAGCAGTACCTTAGTTGTTGATGTGTGCACAGTTGATAGCACACATGATGCTGCTTATTATGAGAATGATGGTGGGAGTTTGTGTTCTATCTCTCGCAGTAGAGGGAAGGGCACAAAGAGAGAGAAGGAGGTTGTTCAAGAGGAGGAGCATGAGTCAATATAGGAGATTGATTCTACTCGTTACTCTTGGGATTGGGAGATGGATGATTCAGATCAGCAGGGAGTGGGTGTGCAATTTGTGAACAATCCATTATTTGAGTCCGAAGCATAAATGGTTTATGATAATCCACTCTTCGAGTTAGATGTTGATCTCCCTCCTGACACTAGTTCAGAGATGGGCAATAATCGCAGTATTTGGGATCTTTCCAGTGCATTGGGATTCCAAACAGCGCTCACAGAGGAGCTTACTGTGAAGTTGAGTTTGGCACGGTCTTCACCATCTACAAATGCAGTTCAAATTTCTATAGCAGCAGTTGGTGAGGAACATATGTCCACGGATTATGATTGTGAGCAGGTTGAGGTTACACCCATCACGGTTACTAGTGTGCCTACCCACTTCGCCATTCGGGATCGAAGACCAGAGCCATTTTCTAATTCTAGTGTTATGAGTGATGGGACTGATGAGGAGGGAGTTACACAGGACTATGACAGTCAACAATTGACAGAGGTTGGAGCGTTTTATCGTGATTGCATAGTGGTGAGCGCTCATCACTACTTCTTTAGTCCACACACGAATGATTTGATGTTGTGTCGATGTAGATTGGCTCAGGGTCTATACCATCCATTGTGGGAAGGGAATCTGCCATCTTCAGAAGATGGAATTAGTGGCTGCAAGTGCCCAACTCAGTTGTTTGTGGGGAATTACTTGCAGGTACAACAGTTAATTATCCATCATGCTATTATGTATGCAACAAGGTTTGCTACTTCTCTGTCACAGAGATTTCATACGGATGCATGGTTACAAGATGATTATGGGGTCAGTAGGCATGATGGCTTGGTTAGTCAACACATCCATAGGGCGGAGGATTGAGAGAGATGTGTTGCGCATACTTTCATATATTCGTATCACTTCATAACGGATGGATGTGAGGTTCGTTTGTATAGGGATCTGAGCGACGACAGGGTTGGCACTGTGTATTGGATGGGTACCAATGGATTGCTTCACCACTTTTGGCATGGTAAAGATGAGATCAAATTTGCGCGAGGGAAGTCGAAGGATATCAGACATGGCAAACTTCCTTTCTGGATTTGGGATCCAAATGGAGAGATCTTCCTGGGGGGGTTTCTTCTGGTAGCTGAGATTGCTTGGGGATGAGCAATTTAAGGGAGGGCAGACTGTAATGTCCCATTTTTAGCATGATCTTGTTTTCTGATGGTTTAGCCTATTCCTGGCCCTCGTAGGCTAACACAAATGGTTAGAGGATCACTCTTGGCAATGATCAATGTGTTTTCTCCTTTAGAACTCAATGTGGGTTCAGGTTTGGCCATCGTTAGACTCAATTCTTCATACTTAATAATTATTGTAAGTCACCATTTCAGGGGAGTCAGGGTTACTATATTTAGTAAGGCACCTGGACAGGTCTCAGATGCAATGTTGACCTCTTAATCAATTGAATGGGCGAAATATTAAATGTTTAATGAGTAATTATCATTAAAGGTACTTTAATGATAATTAAATAATATAAAGTTAAATTATAAAGTCAAAAAGTGTACTTTATTTCCGATGAGGCCATGACCCTCAATTAAAATCACTTAAAGTACATTTATTATTGCATAAAAGTGACTGCCTAAGTTTGGAGAGATATTATAAAGTTTTTTATTAAAAACCTAAAGTGGATTTTAAAAGCAATTTAAATGAAATTAAGAGGTCAACCTCCTTGAGGAGATTATCAAGTGGAATTTATTTCATTATGTTCGCAGATTATAAACTTGTTTCTTGGAGTTTGTGCTTGGTGAAGGAGCAAGCTAGGGTTTCTGCCATTTTTCAGCATTAGAGAACGAAAACTCTTCAGTGTTTGTGCAATTTTGACGCTGTGAGAGATCAGCTGAATTATTGCTTGTGAAGGCTTCATCCAGGAGTCCTATTTGTGCTAAAAGGGGAAGAAATATCAAGAGGGTTGAAGGGTTTTGTTGACGGGTTTTTTATGACCGCACCAACACAGAATAAAGTTTCCCAACATATGCTCTATCCTCTCTTGAACAAAGTCTCCTGCATACTAAGATTGCTAGAAAGATCATGCATTTAACTCCAAGGTTCCTTCATGCAGTGGATAGTCTCAATTGGCTCGATGTGATTTGTTGGTAATTCAAGGGGACTTATGTAATTGTTCAACAACAGAGAAAGGGATTTTCACAGTTCGACAGATTTATCAATGAAGCACGGGTTTCCTATACTAACCACAAATGTACCGAATGTAAATCGTTGCAAGGCCTAAGAAGGTACTACTCTACTCTAGGGCAAGGGACATGGATATAAACTCTCGCAAACTTCAACCAGGCTTCACTTTGCCTCGCTTTGGACAGCCTCCACAGAACTGGTGCAATCTTCAAGGGGAGTAACTAGAAATGTTCAAATTATAATTCAACAATGGAGACACCGTGACAACGACGCATCCCAACATGAAGATCATAATCGAAGTTAAGTCCGCAATGTTCCAGTTGACCACGCAAGGCGAACTCACCATCAGCGAGCCCGCTAGTGGTATGGATTTAACGAAGCTTGCTTAAATTAAACACCACATTCCACAACTATCATCTACATACATGAAATAAATTTTACTCTACTTTAAGTTCTACTTTAAAATGCTAAGTGATTCGAAAGGACGAAGGAGCCTTGCTAGCTACTCACAACAAAAGACAAAATTCACCTTCAATGAAAGCTCTATTTATTATGAGAGTGTTCACAATAACTTCTTACAAAGCATTCAATCAGAAAGCTTTCCTTCCTCTTCAATCTAAGCTATGCTATCAAACTATGCTAACTGTCTATGCTCTATCTTCTAGCTGTTTCTCTATCCTCTAATGATCTAATGAATTACAAATGAGGGGGGATACCCCTTTTATAGTTGGCCAAGTCCAGTGGACGGCTTAGATTCAATTACAATGAAGGGCTCAGATTGAGCCACATATTCCCTAACCCTAGAAACTGCCACAAAGAGAAGTGGGATAATAAATGAGCAGAAGATTCTCCACTTTCTCCTGAAGTCACAATGAGCAATTAATGTCTACCATCATCTTCTAGAAGGTTCTCGTCTAGAAACGCGTTCCCACTGTTCTTCTTCTTGACTACAAACTCTATGACTCTGGCCAACAGCTTCGACTTCTAACATGGCAGGCACGATCTCATTTCGAAACTCCAACTTCTTTCTCCTGCCTGATGATGATTTTCCTCTGTCGTTCTTTAACTCTGAAGTGCTTGAGGATGATTTCTAACCCTTGGGCCTTCATTATTTCATCTTCCTGATCTTGAAGGATTTTTCTATCTTGGACTCAATCGTTTCTTCCTTGCCACCTGCCTCCCCGAGTTGGGTGCACACTAGGTCTTCGAGGAAAAATTTAACACTTAGCCATTTCTTCCAACATATCCCTTCATGATTTGGGCGCAACTGAAACATCATGGAGGAGCTTAAAACATGTAACTTTATCTCCCTCCAAGGTTGTACTATTGTCCCGGAGTGCTTGCTCCATCACCTCAAGTCATCATGCCCTGGCACCAATGTTCATCCTGCAAAACAAATAAAGAGAAGAGCATCAAAACACTTTATAATATAAATTCTCTTTACTTACCTGATATACATGTTTTGATCTCCAAGGTCAGAATGACCTCTGGATCCGATAGGGTTCATCATTTTGCTCTAGCCAACTTTGCTTTCTTCTTAACTTTTCCTCACATGTGCATTTAACATCCGCAAGCTAGGCATATATCATCTTGATGTTTTCATCTTCTTGCCTTAGCCATTTCATTCACCTATCTTGTCCATCTTCTTTTAGGAGCTTGACACTCCATCTTGAGGGCATCTATTCACCTTGTATTATGGGTTTGTGCCTTAGAAACTTCTTCCATTTGTGAGGGTATATTTGGAGGGGGTATCTCTGCATCTTAGGCCTTAGAAGATTTTGTGTCATACTCTCACCTCTTGGGCGCATTTGACTTCTGCCTGCTTAATTTTTTTCTTGCCTCCAAAATTTTCCTTCCTTTGACATTTTTTTAACAAAGAACAGACTTAGGCATTTTTATTTTATCCACCTATCTAGAAGATTTTATTTCCCCAAGAAATTTTTCATCAACCAAGCGCCCATTAAAATATCCACTTCAAACTCATCAGGCAAGGAGTGAAAATCTTCAGAATTGTTCCCTTAGAAAAATATCCAATACCCACAAAAAAAATTCCCTCAGAAAATATATTATTCATGTGTACACATATGAAGGGGTACATTTGATTTTTTCCACCCTTGAAAAATATTTATCTCTAAGGTTAGCACATTCCACCTCCACCCTTGAGTGCATCTTTTTTAAAAAGCTCATAAACTTATTTTATTTCCCCTCCAGCATCTGGGCGCATATTAGGGGGTCCACTTTCATTCCAACGCCTTGGAAGATTCTCCACCAACTTTATGTTGCTAAGGCGCATTTGACCCCTCCTACTTCCAATTTTGACACTTAGAAATTTTTTTCTATCTCTTCTCCACTTTGGGTGCATTTGGAGGGTCCTGGTCTTGTTTTTCAAAATCTAGACATTTTTTAACTCACCATCTCAACATAGGCACATATGGGAGTTCCTACTTTTATTTTAGATCATTTAGAAACCTCGCTAGAGTCATCTCAGAGCTAGGGCGCATTTGACCCCCTGCACTTTGATTTTCAACACTTGGATAATTTTCATGGCATCCTTCCAAACTTGGGCGCATTTCACCCCTTGCACTTCCGTTTTGCAACACTTAGAAAAATTTCTTTTTCAATCCTCCTCTTCAAGGGTACATTTGACTAGGTCTTCTTTCATTTTTCCCTCCTTAGAAGCTTTTCAACCTCCCTCTTCACTCTGGGCGCATTTGACCCCTGGTCACTCCATTTCTAATGCCTCAGGAACATTTTCCTTCATGTATCTAACTTGGGCGCATTTGGGGTATCCTCCTTCCAATTTGCTTGCCTTGGAGAATTTTCTAGCATAACTCCTTGCTAGGGCGCATTTTAAGGGTGGTACTTCCATTTTAATACTTAGAAATTTTCTCAACCCCCACTCTACTCCCTTCTAAGCGCATTCTAGGGGTCATACTTCCATTTATCTCAGGCTTAGAAATTTTATTTCTTTTTTTTTGAGTCCTGTTGATGCGATTTTTGTGACCTCACCAATCAGCCGAAGAACAAAATAGTTTGGGACTACTCCATTCTCTCTTGATCAAAGTATTCCGTGTGCTAAGATTGCAAGAAAGATCACACGTTCAACTCCAAGGTTCCTTAAGTGCGAATAGACCCAGTTTGGTTGATGTGTAATGCTATGTTCGTACGAGGGGACTTACGCAATTGTTCAGACTTCTCACAGTTAGCAGCTGATATGTAATTTGAAGGGGATCCTTGCGCTTATGATTTGACAATGTAGTTCGTTTTCCTAAAACTAATCAGAAATGCGGAAAGTAAAAGGGGGTAGGGCCTAAGAAACTTATATTCTATTTTAAATGCAAGATATGTGGGGCTTTGTTTCAATAGACTTCAACCAAATTTAGCCTAGCCTCACGTCGGACAGCCTCAGCAAAATCGGTGCAATCTTCAGAGGGATAGCAAAGGATGTTCAGATTATGATTTAGCATACAAACACCATCACAATGATGCATATAAGCATACAAACCACGATCGAAGTTAAACTCAAATTGATCTCCAGTGGACCACGCAAGGCGAACTTATCATCAACAAGCTGCTAGTGGTGTGGAATGAAAGAAGTTATCTCAACAAAACACCACACATCAATGTAAGCTACTTGCATGAAATTAAGCTACTTGGATACGAAAGGAAGAAGAGACCTTGCTAGCAATTCATGACAAGACAAATTCCACCATCGATGAAAATATCTATTATCATGAAAAGTGTTACACAACAATCTCCCAAAAGTTTTCAAAGGGAAAACTTTCTTTCTTCTCCACACTATGCAAAATGCCTACAATACTCTAATGCTAATGCTCAATCTCTCACAATGTCTACTGTCTACTCTGATTCTAATGAATTACAAATGAGGGGGACTCCCCCTTTTATAGCTAGCCAAGTCCCAAAGGACGGCTAGGGTTACAATCAATAGAGTGGCCAGAATCGTGCCACCTCAGCCCTAACCCTAAAAACTGCCAGAATAGTGAGTGGTACATTAAATGAATCAAAGATTCCCACTCATTCCCAAAATAGTAAATGTAATAAATGTCCACATTCAGTCTTCTAGAAGATCCTCATCCAGTAGTGCGTTCCCATTTGCCTTCTCTCTGACTGCCAACTCAACAAATCTGCCAAGTACAGCCTCAACTTCCTGAACTGAAATGGGTGGAACACAATCTAACCGAAACTCTAATACTGTGACTGAATGTTCATGCCTTGTACAAGATTTTCTCCAAGCAATCAAGGAGTCCTGCGTGTTCTGGATCAAAGTGGAGAAAGTAGAAGTATTCTCGAAATCATCCTGTACAAAGGTCTTAACATCTGCAAAGAAAGGCACCAGCAAACTCCTCAAATTATCAAAATTAATTTCATCTGGATTCAGCTGCCTAGCAAATATAGCCTCAAAGGTATTCTGAACTCCATCTATAATATTGGCCATAGCTTTATGTACTCTAGCTGAATCCGCCTGTGCTGCATCGAAGAAGCCACGCCCAGTGATCGCCGAAGAATACCACCGAGAGAAATCATATCGGTCATTCTCATGAATGACACCTCCATCAATCAGCAACCGCAATGGCACATGCCTCAATACCTCAAGACGCTGGATAACCTTACTCTGATAGATAGAGGCGTCGCCCCAAGCATGATCCACTGCATCCATCCGTGTCAAAACACTAGAGGCCTGTTGAAAGGCACAAGTAAGGTCCTCCATAAATTTCTCTGTCTCTGCACGAATTCCTGTGACCCATTTATCTGCCTCCTGTGCCATCCTTCCCAACTCTACTAGGCCGCTGATCGACTCTCTAGGAATATCTGCTGGAGGCTCTATCACTGGAATATCCTGCCCTCGAGAACGAGATAACTGCTGAACATATCCTATTAAAGCTTTGTGTTCTCTCTTCAACTTCTTATACTTCCCTTCTTTCTTAAATAATCTATCCTTGAGGGCAAGGAAGGAGTTATCGCACTCCTCAACAATCTGTGCACCAGTAGGGCGTCCCAAATCTAGAGTCGTGACCACATAATTCTCAGGAACTGCTTCATTCCGGTCACACTCAACTCGTGGCACAACCACATGAAGAGTACGGGAACCATCCCCATCAGTGGAGATCTTCGAAAATTTTCTTGCTTTCTTCTTCTGTGGAGGGGCACTGATCCTGTTCAAAAACTCCTCCATCTCAACTGCTGGATCAATTTCCTCACTAGGGCTTCTCCTCATTCTGTCCTTAAGCCAATCGGGCACCTCATACTATATATCAAAGGGCTGCTGCTCCTGCGCCTCTACTTCTCTAACTTGTTCAACTTCTTCATCATTCTGGCGAGGCTCATTGTCCTCAAGTGGCTGAGTATCACCTGACACTATATCATCATCATCATTCATGGCCTCCTCTAATTCCTGCTGAAACTGAGGGTCAGTAATAGTCCCCTCATCATCATGTTGATCAATCCTAACAGGTACGTTGGCGCTCTGGCCAATTGACTCTCTCCGTGGAGGCTGAATATCATCCTGTACTACCGGTACCTGATTCACTGCAATCCTCTGATCAGCAAACAAAGACACCTCCTGTATACTTGGAGAACGTGTCTCCAATGGTGTCGCAACTGTAATCCGTGGAGGTTCTGGCTGAGTAGGCTCCTGTCTAACTATTTCTTTCCTTCTGGACTCTGGACCTCTTGTAATCTATTTCTTTCTGCCAGTGGTGGGCGTCCTGTGATCTCCCATCATATTGTAAGTCAAGGCAATTGACCTACTCTTTAACCTGTTTACTCGCCTATCAACCCATGCTCTGGTGAATGTCATGACTGGGATAGAAAGAGTATCCAAATCTACAACCTCGGGCTCTGACCAATCGGGAGGCGGAAGTGGAGTATCTCTAACAGCTGCGTAATCTAGATGAACAACATCCATATCCTCATTCACCTGGTCTGGAACCGGCACAACTTCACACTCCCTGATCAAAGTAATAGGCAACCGAGAGAACATTCTCTTCCTTACTTCAATTTCATCAACTGCATCAGCCCAATAATCCTCTGTGGTGGCCTTATGCTTGAACTCCTCTGACAACACCCACTTGATGTTATGATGCAGGTCATAGTGTTGTCAACTTGTATGAAATGAGAAATGATAAAACTGAAGCTCACTCTCAGCTTCTCTAGCTTCCTGTATCGAAGGACACACCTCATCCGAGTTGCCCATTACAACTGGAAATTCTATCCCTCCCTTCTTTTTCTTCTTCTGAATTTTGTCAAAGGCTAGCAACTGTCTGGATATTTCTAGCATCAATATTCTATCCGTTGGGTACTTAGGCAGCCTATATGGGTATGATGAGAAACCTTGCAGCCTAATGTAAGAAAATCTCGGAAACTGTATGAACCAGCACCCATACCTTTCAATTAACTCCTGGGCATCCCTCGAGATTCTATGTTGCAACCGCTCCTGAAGCAACCTCGTGATATACATGGTGAAGGCATCGTTGACACGCGAGTAGTGGGTTGTGCTTGCCAGATGCAACTGTGGACAGGCATCATATATTTTAAACTGGTGGGAGCCACAACCAACAGGTTCCTTGTAACAGATCCCCCTATACTTTGTCATCCGTGCCAACATGTAGATAATGTAGGAGCTCATGTAAAATGTCTTCGTTCTTCGGAGGCCTAGTAGCTGCTCATGTAGATTATCGCTTATCATTTCGGCCAATTGACATAGTCTTTGCCTTCCAGCACCAAGTTGATGTAATAAAACATCCAAGGCTCAAAAATAAATGACTGTGCACAGCCTCCAACCCGACTCAGCATCATGATAAGATCACAGTATTCTTGCTTCAAGTCATCCGCAATGATCTACTTGGGCAACTTCGTACGAGAAGGCTTAGGAGTGGTCATCCAGTGGGTGTTAATTGTATCCATGCATCGCTCAAAAGCAGAAGCATACATACGCTCAGCTCGTTCTCTGGACTTGTAGATCATATTTCTGTGCACCGGGATCCCGAAAGCTTCACCAATGGCTGCCGGAGTAAGATTTGCTAGCACTTGGCCATCAGGTGACACGATCGACCGGTGTTCTTTCTCATAGTAATTGGCGCACTCCATCATCAGCTCTGAGCATTGAATGGCTGGTGGGAAACCAACAGCTGCATATAACCCACTTCGAATAATATTGTGCGAAGTAGTCGAAGGCCAATGACTTCCAATTCCAAACATTTTGTTCTTGAAGGTATCCAGGTTGACGGAGCCCAAATTGGTGTCTGTCAACTTGCCCAACTTTGAAATGAATTTCGACTCTGGCATGAATGTTTTGCTCAGCTTCTTGATCATAGCTTGTCTTGAGGCACCATTGTCCTTTCCAGTTGTCCTCGCTTCAGCCATCTGCAAACAACAACATTCATCAGCAATTTAATTTAATAAAAATGATACATGACATTACATAGGGGCTGCAGTCAACTTCTAGAAGCTGCAATAACTCTCGCGTTTGCAAACCTCAGCTTCTTTTCTTGAATCCCAACACTTAGTACAGATTTCTAAGTAGACTTTGATGGTTTCACTTCACTATCTTCAATCAGCAATTTGAACTTCACACTTTATATCAGCAATCAGCAATCTTGCAAGTTCGTACTTTTGAGTTCTCAGCAATTCACTTCTAGGCGTCTCTCTTTCAACTGGCAACTTCAACTCACTCAACAAATCAAACTTCAGCCACTTATACCAGCAAAGTCGTACCTCTTGGTTTCAGCTATGCCACTCCTCAGCAACTCAAGGCGTCTCCTCAAGCTGCAGATTTGATTAACTTCTAAATGCGCCCCTCAGCAAACTCTATTCCTCAGCAAAATTCGAATTCCTTCAAGCTCTCCAGCAACTCAAGGCGTCCTTTTCTCAACTCAGCAACATTCAGATTTCAAGCAACAATTCACTGCAACACTTCATTCTCAGAGCAAATTCGACTTCCTTCAGCTGTGAAAAATACGTGAGAGATCTCTCCATTTTATAGCTAAAATTCGAATTCTAGAAGAAGTTAATTTTAGCCAGTGCAATTAAAATCCACTACTCCACTTCAAGAATTCGAATTTTCCCTCTCTGGTGTTTCTGACACTTGTCTCCAGTCGTCGGGAATCTTATTCTTCTAGAAACTTGACTTTGACTGGCTTTTGAATTTGTTTTTTGAAAATTTAATTTAAATCCATCTTTTTAACTCACCAGCCGGAGCTCTGATTCTGGAAATCGAATTCAACTCCTCCTGTGCTCTGAAAAATTCATCCTTGAAGAATTTAATCAAAATTATCTAGGCAACTGACTTCAGATTCATCGTTTGAAGAAAATTCATTTTGAAAACACATTTTATTCATTTTTGCCTTAGAAAATTTTAAATTCTCCCTTAGGAAAATTCACCATTTGAGCATTGATTAAATTCTTCACTGAAAAATTGTCGGCGAAGCCTGGAAGACTTCGAAATCCATCTATCATCACGAACGTCCAGTACCCAGAAGAAAATTTTCTTCAGAACGCCTTGAATCCATGGGTACCCAACGAACGGGTTCATTTAATTTTTGAAATTTTGAACCTTAGAAAAATATTATTTTCATCATTTTAAATTGATTCTTCGCCAACGATCATCCTGTGTTGCTCCAAACTGAAGAACTTGAATTCATCTTTGCATTATCACTCATCCCTGACTTCGTCACTGAAGAGTTGCTTGTGCTCTGAGAAATTTCATCACTTTGAGGCTCTAGGCGTATTTTCTAAGAAAGAAAATATTTGCCTTAGAAAAATATTTTAATCATCTCTTGCATTTAAGAATTTTCCTTAGAAAATTTTATTTGTTTGCCAGTGGAGGAGAATTTTTTTAACTTCATTTAGAGAATTTTTATTCGCCTTGTTGTACCCAAACCAAATTTTTTGCTTCATCAAGGCATTTTGCATTTAAAAGTCTAAATCTTGCTAAAATGTTGTAGAACACAGTTTTGGGCAATATCAAGCATGGAGTTTTTGTCAATATTTTGTCAATCAAAGTCAGTTTTATTGGTCAAACCTGAAGCAGAGACTCAAAATGAAGATCTTCACGATGGAGGAGCATCTTACGACGACATTCCATATTGCAGACGGTCATTTCAATGATCGAAACAGAGTTTTCAGTGATCAAATCATGAAGATTTCTCAGGAAAAGCCCAAAAGCGCAAGTATAGCCCAGGGGCGCCCAGTTTGTTAAAGGTCAAGATTCTGGTTAAAATGTTCAAGCATCCAGTCAATCTCTTCAGAATCAGTCTGGCTATCCGTCGAGCTATCCAGCGAGGCATTCCGAGACCCACAGCTCCGGTTATCAGCGACAGAAGTGGAAATCCCTAAAGTTCCAGATGCGAGAAATTTGTCCTTTTCAGGCAAAAGCGCACCTCTAGCCTGAGGGCGCCCATCTCAAGGAGGGGATAAATCTCGACAGTTTTGATGCCAGATGCAGTCAATTCGTTCACAACTAGTCTGCTTATCCGACGAGATATCAAGCATAGTCATCCGACTTCGAGAGAATCGAGCCTTGATCATCAAAATCGGCTTAAATGGAAGTTTCCGCGTTTCACGAGCTTCTCACATTTTGTTCCCAGTGCAAGAAATCTACGAGGCGAGGCCGGCTGGTTTCCTGAGACCCGCTTTCAGATGGCAAAATTCGGGCAAAGTCTTCCACGACATGATAATACTCTAGTCAGCTCATGATACCATTCAACTTGTTGATCAATGTTTGATTAGTGCATTGGCGGAGATTCTGCAAACCGTAATTTTGCAGGCCGAACCAACAAATGGTTTTCGGTATATTTTCATGGTCTTGAAGCCCTAGCCTTTAATTTTGATCGACGAGCCGTTCGCGTTGAAGTCTTCCGCGACTATTGGCGTAATCGAATTTATCTTTCCAACGAGCATAACGATGGAAGCCGACATTTTAGCGTCGCTCGTCGTCGCGAGGTCTTTGGTGTAATGCTGCAAAGTGAAGATGTTAGGAAAATGGCCAAGTCTGGGAGCGGTAATTTTATTTAAAATACGCACTGGAGTTTTTGAGGTCTTAGAAGCAGTTTTCTTGCCTCGTCACCTCCAGTGACTTCTCTTGTAGGCCCTTCTGGCTGTCTGTTAAAACAGATTGTGCCTGAATTGGGTCATCCCAGCTCCAGTTATCAGCGTTTAAAGTACGGTACTTGGATGCCAAAATGTCAAAAGTGCAACCATGAGCCAGGGGCGCTTTTCCTTTTGAGGCCCTTAACACAGCTTTGAACTGTCGTGCATACAGTCGTTGGATGCAGAATATCTCCAGTCATGCAGTGAGCTTCGTCTCATGTCAGCAGGGTTCACCGTTCACCGTCAGCGGCCGTTTGAAGCATCAGATGGCAGTTTAGGAAAATGGTTTGTCTGGAACCCATAAATGAATTTAATCAGGTGCGCCTAATTTTTCAAGGGGTTAAACGATGGATTTTGCAGTTGTGTCTCCTAGCAGACATTTCTTCCTTGTTCAGTAGGCTTTCCGGTGAATTCTTCAGAACAGTCTCAGCATTACCCAGTCATCCGGAAATTAGTGTCGAAGTTGGCCAGTCGTGACAGTGTTGTCAGCTATAAAATAGGGAGTTAGTAAAAAGTGAAGTATCTTGAGCAAATGGACGCCTATGTGCTCAAGAGATGACTTTTCGGAATCGTTGAAGTCTCACGATGAATCTTAGAGCTTCACCCGGGTTGTCAACTGAAGACGGCGATTTTCTATTTTTAGCACCTTTGCTAATTGCATGATAATAAATATTTTATTATTATTTGAGCTTCCAGTCAGTGGCAGTGCAACTGAAGGGCAACCAATCAGAGGACTTCTATTATTGTCAGGGTTTTCAATTCTTGCAGTTATCAAATTGGTGCGAATTTCCTCTTATTTAACATGGCGCCATCCTCATTGATATTCACAGAGCTTTCAATTGGAAATTCGATTTCATTAAGAGCAAATTCAATCTTAAGTGGAATTCGTATTTTTCAAAGCAAAGTTTATATTTTTCAAAGGGAAATCGAAGTTTATCAATTTTCATAGCAAGCTTCAAGCAGTTCGTATTTCTTCAAGAAGAGATAGGCGCACACATCTTCAAAGCAATTCGCAAATTCTTCAAAGATTCAAGGGCGTATTTCAATTCTCAAAGGCGAATTCTTAAGTTCCAGATAAGTTCGTATTTTCTCAAGACAAATTCAAAAGGAAAATCGAGTTCTTCATAAAGGCGCAAATTTCAAGACAGGAAATTCGTGGTTTTTCAAAACAAGGCGAATTCTTCCAGTTCAAAGGCAAAATCCTCATCAATTTCCAGGGGTGATTTTTCTTAACATATCTTTTTGCAGATTCAAGTTCACAGTTATCAACAATCTAAAGAAATCTAAGGCGATTTTCACAGAAGAAGGCATCAAAAAAACGTCTTTTTCATCCTTTAATCTCAGATTTCTCACAGAATACAAATTGCATGTTCTTGAAATTGGCGAATTTGGCAAGTCTCAGTATCTGGATCATTCTCATATAATTTCCTCGAGTTAGAAACGTGCGTTTGATTTTTCACGAATTTTTAACTTCAGAACGTTTGTTCTTGAGTTTCTAATTTTCTCAAGTGAAAATCTTTGTACGATCGAGTAGAAGTTGAATTTTCGCAAATTTGACTTTCTGGGTTGTCTTAGAATCCTTTTCTAGACAAAACCCATATCTCAGATTTTTCG
>VDFB02107002.1:0-23272 GCA_007258455.2 Sequoia sempervirens
TGCCAAGCTAGACAATAATGACATCTTAGTGAGCTTTGACGTTGTTTCTCTCTTCACCAAAGTTCCCATCCCTGATGCCATTGAGATTATCAAGCGCAAAACTAATATTGATATTGCCTCCCTCGTTGAGCTATGCCTCAAATCCACCTTCTTCTCTTTCCAAAATGTCATTTATGAACAAGTTGATGGTGTGGCCATGAGTTCTCCGCTCTCTCCTCTCATTGCTAACCTCTACATGGAACAATTTGAAGAGTCAGCCCTCTTCTCCTTCCCCCTCAAGCCAAAATGGTGGAAACGATATGTGGATGACACCAGTGTTTGTTGGCCACATGGGCTTGACCAATTAGAATAATTTCATGCCCACCTAAACAGCTTGGCCCAGTGTATCTCCTTTACCAAGGAGATTGAATCTAATGGTCAACTTCCTTTCCTTGACATCCTGCTTGTTAAAAAACCTAATGGCTCCCTTGGTCATTGGGTTTTCTGTAAGGCCACCCACACTGACCTCTATCTCCACTTGTCCTCTCATCACCACCCTTGTCAAAAAAGTGGTATCCTCAAAACCCTTGCCTTGAGGGCATTTCGTATTTGTGACAAAGATTATTTGGACCAAGAGTTGGCCCATCTCTGTAAAGTCTTCTTCCTTAATGGTTACAACAGCAAGCAGATTTCTAGAGCCTTCAACCATGCTAGGCAGAGGTTCCACTCCATTTCCTCCACCTCCAAGCCTAATCTCCTCCTGGGTGTTGCGTTGCCTTATATTGAAGGTATCTCCCAAAAAATCTCCAATATCCTTTCAAAGAAAGGCCTTCATTGTGCTTTCAAACCTCTCTCCACCGTGAAACACCGTCTCCCCTCTCTCAAGGACTCAAGAGACATATTACTTGAGTCTGGTGTATATAAGGTCGTTTGCTCTTGCGGTATCCCTTATATAGGTGAAACAGGTCGTTCTTTTTGCACAAGAATTAAGGAGCATAGTGCAGACATCAAACATGAACGAGTTATCAAATCTGCACTTGCGGACCACTCTGCTAAAACTAAACACCACATATGCTTAGAAAACACTCAGATCTTGTGCAAAGAAGACAACGTTTTCAAAAGGAAGCTCATGGAAGCCATTCACATTAACAACCACCCCTCTAACCTCAATCGAGATGAGGGTTGGGGTGTTAGCAATGCTTGGCAGCCCTTACTTTGTAACCTTCACAACGAGGATCGGTCCTAGCCTTCTCGTGCTCCTTTTCTTCCCCCCCCTCTTTTTTCTTTTTCTCTCATCGCTTCCCTCCCCCCTCTCTCTTCCTCCCCCTTCATCCTCTCCTCTTTCCCCTATGTACCCTCAAGTGATTTAGTCTCTCCTTGTTTTCGTCCTCCTCTTCCTTTCATCTTGTTTCCCTCTAGTTCTCGATAGCCTTAGACGTACCTTGATAGTGGTGCTCCTTTGTGCCCTCGTTTGTTCTTGGTTTATTTATTTATTTATTTAGTTATTTTTCTCTTCTAGCTTTCCTTGTTGATTTGTTCTCTTTCCTTCTCCTGAGTTTCTTTTTCTTTATTATCATTGAGTTCTCTTCTTTTGTATTTTTACGCTTATTTATTAATATTTATATATTTATTGTTAATTGTATTCTTTTTAAATATAGTTTTAATGTTTTCTAATTTTCTCCCGTTCATTGTTATTACTCTTTTATATCCTAATTTTCTATTCATATATATAGATTAAATGTATACTAATTTTCTCCCTTTCATTTTTTATATCTTTTATATGTTCTTATTATTTTTATTTTTATTTATTTTCCCCTACCTTTCTCTCCTTTTTCGCGAGTCATTCTCTCGTTCCTTTGTTCTTTTGGTCATGCGTTTTCTTCTCTTGCGTTTGTCCTTCCCTTTTTATGGTTGACAATTGTTTTGCTTGTTCTTTCGCTTTCTCTTTTTCGCGTATGTACTCTTTGGTTTTCTCTTTTGTTTTTATTTATATTTATATATCATGAGATCATTGGACCTATATGGTTTTTGGACCTATCCAAATATAATATATATATTGTTTTTCTGGACCTATTATTTACTTATATTCCTTATATATTAATTATATCTAACTAACCTAAAATATATATATATATATATATATGTTTTTAGATTCATGTATGTAATCTTAATGTAATATATTATATCTCTGCTTATATTGTTAATGAGTTATATATATATATATATAGTTAAATATATATACAACAATATATAGTTAACTATATAGTTATATATATAATTAACTATATAGGTATATTTAACTATATAGTTATACATTTAATTAACTATATAGTTATATATATAATTAACTATATAGTTATATTTAACTATATAGTTATACATTTAATTAACTATATAGTTATATATATCTATATAGTTAAATATATATATATAACAATATTTAGTTAATTATTTATTCATTTGTTATTTTACCTGTTGGCCTTCTCTCTTTTTTGTTTGATCTATGATTGTATCCTCATCTTCTTTGTTTCCTTCTTTGTATTTTGATGTTTCCTGGTTCTTTGCATTTCATTCTTAATTTTTGATTTGTCCTCGCTCTTGGTTTCTCTTTCGTTCTTCCCTCATTTTAATTTTAAATTTTTTTATTTTTTATTTTTATTTTTTTTCTCTTTAACTTGTTCTCCCTCATCTTTAGCCTTGTCCTTGGTCCTCGTGCATCCTCACCTTCCCTCCCTCTCTTCTTTTTATCTTAGTTAAGTCTACATTCATCCTTTCATTTCTCATGCTCTCTTCATCCTGATGATGGATCATGTAGTGTGATCCGAAACGTTGATGGTCAAAAAAATTTTACACAATCAAATCCAGAAAAACTATACAGATGAATAAGATGGATTGTGGAAACTTATTATCATTAATTGATACCCTTCATGGGAGGGAAATCTGTTTCAAAGCTAAACAATTAGAGATGCTGAGGATCAAGCTCGCAAAGAAAATTGTAGACTTAGCCTTCCTAAAAAGATGCAGAAACTGTAATCTGATCCCTTCCTTCACCAAAATTTGTCATCATCTTTGGAGCCACCTCACTAAACGCATTTTCTTCCATACCAGTTTGGCTCTCCTCAGATCGGTCATCCAGTCTACCAGGTCTACCATCAATTTTTTAAACTCAAGGTTGTTTCCGCTTCACCTCGAACTCGCTAACACGCTACGCCCAGACGTGTGGATTCGGTTAGACGTTTCGTCACACATGAAGGCATTGGGACGTCAAGAAGAATGTGTAAAGAGGCAGCAAAGGAAATTTTCTGCACTACGCCATAAATCTTCACCCTCCCATTTGTATCCTAGCTAGCCTCTCTTTCCTCTCGGGACCGGTTCTGCTTCCTGCTCTCTTTCGAGTGTTGGTCCTGCCGGGCATGGTAAGTGTTCACCAGGCTCGTCTTTTTCCCCGCCATCCACTCCTTCACCCCCCTTGCGTTCTGCTTCTCCCGCTCTGACCCATGGTGCCTTTTCATCCCCCGGTGCCTATTCTAAGTCGCACCCCAATCCTTTGTGTCAGATCACATCACAGGTTTCCCCATCCAGCAACCTAACCTCTCTCTCGCGTCAGTCCCCAGTGTAGCATCCAAGCTCACTGTTTCTAGCATCTCCTTGTCCACGCCTTCCCTCATCCTCTCTTCTGTCACTCGCACGCACTCCAAGTAAGGACGTCCCCCCTATTGCCGCTATACCAAAATCTTCTGCATCCAAAGAACGTTGTTCTTCCTCTCCCAGCGACCAGTCACCAAACCTCTTGTGCTCTCCCTTGGCGTTTGCCTCCTCTAATCAGGTGCTCAACATGAACAAAACAGGCCCGACCATGGCTCAGGCTCCAGCGGTTGTCTCAGACCTCGGTGGGGAGTGTCCCTCAGCGCAACATGCTCAGCTCAACGGCTCTCTGAACGCGGTCATCTCATTGTCTTGTCTCAACGGTAATCCAGGTCCGACCTCGGCTCAAGCTCCAATGTTAGTCTCAGACCTCGGAGGGGCTTGTGACTCAGCGCAACATCCTCGGCTCATCAGCTCTCTGAACCCGGTCATCTCACCGTCTTGTCGCAACGGTAATCGAGGTAAGTGCTCCGCCGACCCACGCCCTCTCTTTTTCAATTCTTCATCTTGCATTAATGTCTCTTCCTCCACTTTGAGAACAACCAGTCCGCCTTGCAACTCTTCGATCTCTGACATTAATTGCTGCAAGCAGCCGTATCCCGTAGCCTCCATGCCGCCATTCATCTCTCCTTCTTCTGACAGCTCTCACCTAATCTGTTCTTCTTCGCAGGCCATCCCGCCCTTAGATGCGGTTCCTCCTCTCTCCCTCTTGACCAACCTTGCCCCGATTTCTGACCCTGCTATTAATGGTGTCCGGCCCATTGACAGTCGGCTTAGGTCTTCTCATTCTCTTCCGCGTGTGCCTTGTGGGACTAGCTCCCTTGATTTTAATTTTATTCAAGACTGGGAGTCGAAGTTGGTGGTCAACCTCTCTAGTGCCACCCTACACCCGCATGCCATCAATTTCTTAAAACGGGGACCTAGCTTTGCCATTTTGCCTCGTACTATTCCCCACATAGATTTTCTCATTGAAATTGAAAACATAGTATGTGGGCTGCCTTCTAACATTGCTGAAGAGATTAGACAAGACTGTGCGGTCGCCCTTCGTCATGCCAAACCCCCCAAGAGCAACATCCCTAAAGTCGAACTTATTGCATTCAATAATTTGGTGCACAATAAAGACTTAATCATCTGCAAAGTAGATAAAGGGAATGCCACTGTCATCATGAACAAACAAGATTATCATTTTAAAATGCTCGACCTTCTTTCCGACCGTTCTAGCTATAAAATCTTATCTCGCAATCTGTGTCTCAAAATTCTTAATAAAGTCAAGCAAGCTATTTCCCTCTCACCCTTTGATGATGCTACTAAAAAACATCTTCTTCCCTCCAAAGAAGTGACGCCTCGTATCTATGGAGTCCCTAAAATTCATAAAAAGGATATTCCTTTAAGACCCATTGTGGATACGATAGACTCTCCCACTTACAAATTAGCGTCCTTCTTGGCCAAATTAATCTCGCCTTTGGTGGGTAATTCTAATTCCCACATTAAAGATTCCAGCCATTTCGTTGATTTTATCAAGAATGCCAAGCTAGATAATAATGACATCTTAGTGAGCTTTGACGTTGTTTCTCTCTTCACCAAAGTTCCCATCCCTGATGCCATTGAGATTATCAAACGCAAAACTAATATTGATTTTTCCTCGCTCGTTGAGTTATGCCTCAAATCCACCTTCTTCTCTTTCCAAAATTTCATTTATGAACAAGTTGATGGTGTGGCCATGGGTTCTCCGCTCTCTCCTGTCTTTGCTAACCTCTACATGGAACAATTTGAAGAGTCAACCCTCTTCTCCTTCCCCCTCAAGCCAAAATGGTGGAAACGATATGTGGATGACACCAATGTTTGTTGGCCACATGGGCTCGACCAATTAGAAGAATTTCATGCCCACCTAAACAGCTTGGCCCAGTGTATCTCCTTTACCAAGGAGATTGAATCTAATGGTCAACTTCCTTTCCTTGACATCCTGCTTGTTAAAAAACCTGATGGCTCCCTTGGTCGTCGGGTTTTCCGTAAGGCCACCCACACCGACCTCTATCTCCACTCGTCCTCTCATCACCACCCCTGTCAAAAAAGTGGTATCCTCAAAACCCTCGCCTTGAGGGCGTTTCGTATTTGTGACAAAGATTATTTGGACCAAGAGTTAGCCCATCTCCGTAAAGTCTTCTTCCTTAATGGTTACAACAGCAAGCAGATTTCTAGAGCCTTCAACCATGCTAGGCAGAGGTTCCACTCCATTTCCTCCACCTCCAAGCCTGATCTCCTCCCGGGTGTTGCGTTGCCCTATATTGAAGGTATCTCCCAAAAAATCTCCAAGATCCTTTCAAAGAAAGGCCTTCATTGTGCTTTCAAACCTCTCTCCACCGTGAAACATCGTCTCCCCTCTCTCAAGGACTCAAGAGACATATTACTTGAGTCTGGTGTATATAAGGTCGTTTGCTCTTGCGGTATCCCTTATATAGGTGAAACAGGTCGTTCTTTTTGCACAAGAATTAAGGAGCATAGTGCGGACATCAAACATGAACGAGTTATCAAATCTGCACTTGCGGACCACTCTACCAAAACTAAACACCACATATGCTTAGAAAACACTCAGATCTTGTGCAAAGAAGACAACGTTTTCAAAAGGAAGCTCATGGAAGCCATTCACATTAACAACCACCCCTCTAACCTCAATCGAGATGAGGGTTGGGGTGTTAGCAATGCTTGGCAGCCCTTACTTTGTAACCTTCACAACGAGGATCGGTCCTAGCCTTCTCGTGCTCCTTTTCTTCCCCCCCCTCTTTTTTCTTTTTCTCTCATCGCTTCCCTCCCCCCTCTCTCTTCCTCCCCCTTCATCCTCTCCTCTTTCCCCTCTGTACCCTCAAGTGATTTAGTCTCTCCTTGTTTTCGTCCTCCTCTTCCTTTCATCCTGTTTCCCTCTAGTTCTCGATAGCCTTAGACGTACCTTGATAGTGGTGCTCCTTTGTGCCCTCGTTTGTTCTTGGTTTATTTATTTATTTATTTAGTTATTTTTCTCTTCTAGCTTTCCTTGTTGATTTGTTCTCTTTCCTTCTCCTGAGTTTCTTTTTCTTTATTATCATTGAGTTCTCTTCTTTTGTATTTTTACGCTTATTTATTAATATTTATATATTTATTGTTAATTGTATTCTTTTTAAATATAGTTTTAATGTTTTCTAATTTTCTCCCGTTCATTGTTATTACTCTTTTATATCCTAATTTTCTATTCATATATATAGATTAAATGTATACTAATTTTCTCCCTTTCATTTTTTATATCTTTTATATGTTCTTATTATTTTTATTTTTATTTATTTTCCCCTACCTTTCTCTCCTTTTTCGCGAGTCATTCTCTCATTCCTTTGTTCTTTTGGTCATGCGTTTTCTTCTCTTGCGTTTGTCCTTCCCTTTTTTTCGGTTGACAATTGTTTTGCTTGTTCTTTCGCTTTCTCTTTTTCGCGTATGTACTCTTTGGTTTTCTCTTTTGTTTTTATTTATATTTATATATCATGAGATCATTGGACCTATATGGTTTTTGTCCTATTAATCTCAATATATATTTTGGTTTTTGGTCCTATTATTTTACTTATATTCATATATATTAATTATATCTAGCAAAATATATATATATATATTTTTTGCTAGATAAAATTAATATATATAAATATAAGTAAAATAACTATAAATATATCTATATATAACTATATATTGTTAATATATAGTTATATATATATCTATATAGTTAAATATATATATAACAATATATAGTTAACTATATAGTTATATATATAATTAACTATATAGGTATATTTAACTATATAGTTATACATTTAATTAACTATATAGTTATATATATAATTAACTATATAGTTATATTTAACTATATAGTTATACATTTAATTAACTATATAGTTAAATATATATATAACAATATATAGTTAATTATTTATTCATTTGTTCTTTTACCTGTTGGCCTTCTCTCTTTTTTGTTTGATCTATGATTGTATCCTCATCTTCTTTGTTTCCTTCTTTGTATTTTGATGTTTCCTGGTTCTTTGCATTTCATTCTTAATTTTTGATTTGTCCTCGCTCTTGGTTTCTCTTTCGTTCTTCCCTCATTTTAATTTTAAATTTTAAATTTTAAATTTTATATTTTTTTTTTCTCTTTAACTTGTTCTCCCTCATCTTTAGCCTTGTCCTTGGTCCTCGTGCATCCTCACCTTCCCTCCCTCTCTTCTTTTTATCTTAGTTGAGTCTGCATTCATCCTTTCATTTCTCATGCTCTCTTCATCCTGATGATGGATCATGTAGTGTGATCCGAAACGTTGATGGTCAAAAAAAATTTACACAATCAAATCCAGAAAAACTATCTGATGTGAATATTCAAACAATTTGGAGCATCCACTGATACTACTTCATATTTTCATTATCAAGGGTTTGGTAAGTTGATAGCTATTGCATGTTATTGGTTTATCATTCTCTTTCATTTCATTATTTCATTAAGGGTTTGATTACCAAAAGCGGGGTTTGACAAAGGCAAACCCCTATTTGCTAACTCTTAACCATTTTCCCCTATTGCATGTGTGTTTGTAGACCTGGGTATGCGATTTAACAAGATTTTGGTGTTGAAGATTGGTAAACAAGTCAACTAGGTGCTTCAAGTCAAACTCATTCATATTTCAAGCTTGGAGAGGGTTTTCTTCCCGTTTCTGCCAATTGACTTCATCGGCCCGGAGCAATTGAGATTTCCAAATGCAATTGTTGTAGAGTTGTCTCTAATTTTCAAAATTTTGGAGAGGATTGATTTGCCACTAGTGGTGAATAGGTCCCACCTTAGGACTGAAAATCGTTTTAGCCGGATTCAGATCCCAATAGATAGAAATGTGTTTACGACACTTTTCACTAGTGGGACTAATTCACCACCATGGGCGAATGAGTCCCACTGTGAAAATTTAGTGATTTCAATCAACATCCACAACATTCCAGATTCATCAAACATTTCCTAGGTGCACTCTATTTCTGCCTATTTCTTTTTGTCCTGCATCATTTCTTCATTTAGGTCATTATTTGCATATCACAACGTGTTTTCAAACATAGTTTAAATCTTAGCTTTACATTCAAATTCACTCATATAGATCACTCAACTGAATTTATTTTACTTCATTTAGCTTATACAACATTACACATAACATAATTTGAATGAACTAGTTAGCATTTTTGGCCCTACCTCTCTCCTTTTAGGTGAAAAACCCTAGATGAGTTAGTGAAGTCCTAGAGATCCAAAAATCTACGGTTCAAGATCATCATTAGCATATAGTGTTGAGAATGTACAAGAACTACAATTATCATTTTGAGGGGATATTGCATGGATTTTCTTCTACTATCAATTTTGGTAGGAGGCAATTTCGTAAATGGACTTCATAACTTCACTTTTTTGGGGGGGGGTCACATAGAACTTCTCTCTTTTCTCTACTCTGGGGTGTCATCTATTGTACTTTGTGATTGAATTATTCCTTGTGGGTTCTTCATGAGTCTTCTATCTATCAATTATATTTGTCACTTGTACATTTTCTTGTATTTGAATCATTTCTTTTTTAGAGAGGTCATTTATTTTTCACTAGGTTTTTCTCCTTTACTCCACTTTATGATAAATTTATACATGTGTACCTAATATGCACTAGTAGGTGGGACTCATCATTAGTGCATATATTAATCCCTAAAGTGAACATAAAGGGGTTTATTAGTATAAATATGGTCATATTTATCTATTTAGCTAATCACCTTTCTAGGATTGACCTTTACACGCTCATAGCTTTTGTTTTCCTATTTTTCTTTTTATTTTGTCTCACTTCATAGCATTGAGACATGTCCTCATAAATTTATACACCTATTGCATGCACACTTTCCACTTTCTCACCCACTTTTCAAGTGAGCTCACAAGTGTCCCATCTTTGGAGCATTAGTCAATAGTTCAATCCTACATTCCTACCTCCTCATCCTTGCCTATGTATGCAAGACTTGATCATTGTATTTATACTCTTCATATATTGATAAACATACTATTCTATTCATTGTTTCACTTATGGAAGGTTATCATTTCAAGCTCTCTTATCTTGGCATTCTCTAGTAAAATCTTTCTATGATGATATAAAAACTCTAAGTTAGGCTACAATTATTCAAGTGCAATATGATTATCAAATAATAAATTGAGTTTCAATGTTGCAATCAATCTAAATTTTACCATCCCAAGTGAAAAAAATGGTAAACAAGAGGTAAATTTTGAGGTTGGAAATAGTTGTATTGTTGTTTCCAATGCAACACACCTAGTGTTTCATAAAAAACATTGGAGCCTCTTTGCAATGTTCTTTTGAACCCAAGTGTGTGCCCTATTTTCTCCTCCTAGTTTAAATCTAATTATAGTTGATAACTAAAATGAGATTACAAATTTTGACTCAAAAAAACCTTTGTGATTATAGAGAATACACCATGAATATAAAAAAATGATTTTAAAAGTATGTGATTTCCAATCCAAACTTTGTGGCATTATGCAATAATCTTTTCATTTCCTTTATCATTGTACTTATCTTTTATGGTTTATTTGATTGTGTATGACAAATGATGACCATGGATGATATATCTATTACTAAAGAAAAAACAAAGTCATATAAGAAAGGTGAGAAACACACTAAAGACATGATCAATCATATACTCCAAATCTATATTTATAAAAGATATAAATTTCAATTTATGATCAATCTAAATCCCATATCCAAAATGAAAATTATATAATTTAAAAGAGATTTCCTAAAAATTCAATATTTTTTGTACCCATCATCCTTAACAATAGAAACTAATTCATAAATCCATAAATTTCATGCATTTATCTGCTACATAAGAAAAAAAAATTAAAAAGTAGAAAATAAGGTTGATCCCTACATAACAATTTCTAAAACAAGAAAAGGAAAAGAAAGAAAATGTATAATATAAAAGAGGATGCCTAGTGAAAAATGCCTATATGGTCCAAGAAAAAAAAAAGTGCACATGTAAGCGCACATGGAGGATTAAGATTTATTAACATTTCATTGAAAAAATAAGCAGCATGAAAGTCAAGCAGATATATGCGGAGAAATGAAAAAGAGAAATGAGATAAACACGTAAGAAATGTGGTTTGAAAATGGAATAGGACTTGCTCATAATTAAATAAAAATATTCACTTTCTCTCTATGTCACATTGGTTTGAATAGATGCCTCGACAAAGATTTGAATATAAGAAACAAAATACATAAATAAAAATTAAGGTTTATTCTATATGTTCTTGTAGAAGAGGGGGATTCGCTACTCACGAGTTCTCTTCATTAAGAGAGCCTCATGGGGTGAATTGGCCTAATCTACCCTAGGAACAACAATGAAAGTTTTAGAATCTCAAAGAATAGGTCACAGAGATTTTCTGGACAAACTATCAATCTCTCGACCAAAGGACATTAGCGTAAAATATAGATGATAACATAGCACAGTAGCATCGCATACGGGCCAAGTAATGAGAATTTCTTATAAAATAGCAAAGTGAATGCTTCTATCCAATTGCTAAGAACTTACAGAATATAGGGAAATAATAGAAAGTGATAGAACTAAAATAAAGAATTAGAGATGACAAACATAAGGAGAAGAAAGGAAATACTTACAACCACACAGGTGATGAAGCTTCTAGTTTGTGGGTGTCTTCAACACCTACACATAAGAGGGAGAGAAATTGTTGGGGCTGTATAGGGGCCTACCTTAATCAAACCCCATTTTGGTGTTCCCACCTCCATGGACAGCCAAATATATAGAGAGAAAAATAGAAATGAAGTAAGGAGCACTAAAAGCACTACAAAACAATGTTATGCTACTCAACCAAGTAATAGAGGAGAGGATTGAAAGCTTACCACCTCCACCAAGAGATCTCAAGGCTAAAGAGGGAGAAAATGAGAGGAACTCAAGCCTCTACTGCAATGGCGTTTTGTTCCACACTTGCTCTACTAAAGTGGTGGAGTGCTGATGTTTTTGTTGTGAAGTGTAAAGTGTTTGGAGATTGAAGAGATGGTGGAGAAGTTGCTTAGAGCTTGTGGAGAGACTGTAAAGCTAGTGAATGAAATGAAGAATTCCTTAGAAGGTCCCAATTCATATTGAAGGAGTGAATTTGAAGGGGAGATGAAGAAAATAGCCATACTCAGGTTGATTATCCAAGGAGGGAATTAAAAATTGACCCCAAATGGGAAGTGTATTGCCTCTATAGTCTCTAGATGTGGGAATCTTCTAGGGACATAAGTGCACTACATGGATGTTTGTGCACCATGCAAGAATCCCCCATAGAAATTCCTCCACCGACGATCAAAATAGATGCCAAGTGGGATGCAAGCAGTGAGCTTAGGTGGAATTAAGCCTCTGAACTTAGTTTTCTAAGGTGGATTAAAGGAAAAAGGGGGATTTTCATATGGGGTGCAAATTCACTCTTATACATTTTGCCCCCACTTTAGTGAGTACAAGTACTGATGAGTGCTTCGGTAAAGTAGTTCAGAGAAGTAGTAGGGTTAGAAATGTATACTTGAACCTTCGAGGATGCAGATTTTGATTTGGCGAGCCTAAGAGTGCAAGATCAAAAGAGGACTTCATAGTTCTATAGAGTTATGAAGCTGAAGAAAGAGCATATACTTAGGATGAAGAAGATGTTAATATTCGATCTGGTATATGCAATAAGATATAAATTAATAGAGTGCATGGTGAAAGAAAAACCTACTTAGGAGTAGAACATGAACCACAAAATTGGAGTGATAAAAGAAAACCCTGCTTGAGGAGGAGAACATGTATCACAGAGTAAAAGTGATAAAAGCAATCCCTACTTGAGGAGGAGAACCTATATCATAGAGTAAAAGTGATAAAAGCAATCCCCACATCAGGAGGAGAACCCGTATCACAGAGTAAAAGTGATAAATCAATCCCTGCTAGAGGAGGAGAACCCATATCACCAAGAAAAAGTGATAAAAGCAATCCCTGCTCGAGGAGGAAAACTCGTATCACTGAGTAAAAGTGATAAAAGCAATCCCCGCTCGAGGAGGAAAACCCATATCACCAAGTAAAAGTGATAAAAGAAATCCTTAGTCAAGGAAGAAAACCCATATCACCAAAGATAGGTGATAAAAGTAATCCCCACTCAAGGAGGAAAATCCGTATCTCCAAAGATAGGTGATAAAAGAAATCCCCGCTCAAGGAGGAAAACTCATATCACCAAAGAAGAATGTAAAGGAGCTCTACAGGTTCTCGGTCTTGTAGAGTAAGTAAGCAGATAGTCACGCAGACCATCCTCAAGTTGGAAGACTTTCAAAGGGGTCCCTCAAAAACCCTTCAAAAGAAGAGAGGTCGACTCAAGGGGTGTGCTATTCGAGAAGCAAGGTCTAGTCAAGTTTCCCCCAAGCTAGACATGAAAGAATCCATTTCAGATAAAGACTTTCAAAGGGGGTCCCTTAGGAACCCTTCAAAAGGAAGAGGGTCCACTCAAGTGATGCTTCATTTGAAAGATATAGAGAGGGAGAGGGGGGGTCCTTAAGAAGGACATACATTTTCTACAACAAGTTATCCCTGCCCCTAGTATATAAGGGAGGAGAACCATGCAAGATACTTAGAACGGGATAGAGGTAAACCTTGATATCACTTGTCAAGCAAAGAAAAGGCAGGCGCATCAATCAAACAGGATTTTGATGGCACCTAAATCAAAAATTTATTGTATTTTGTCCTTCAAGGCCTTACATTCACTAGTGGAATGACTAAGCACTGGATGGTATGCACAAAAACTATGTTCTCCTTCATCATGTTTATGAATTTTATTATGTGTAGGAGAAGGAAAAGTGATTAAGTGGGATTTTAGAAGGCACAACAAAATACA
Organism: Sequoia sempervirens; assembly: GCA_007258455.2. NCBI lineage: Eukaryota > Viridiplantae > Streptophyta > Pinopsida > Cupressales > Cupressaceae > Sequoia > Sequoia sempervirens. Next base: position 13,541 of record VDFB02107002.1, read on the forward strand.
CTCTTGCTTAGATAAAGGATGGGGAGTAGGAAGCAACCCTTTCTCTTGTGGAGAAAGGTTTGACTGCTCATAAGAAGAAGATACAAAGATAGAAGACAAAAGAAGATGATCTCCATAGAGAGATTTATTCCAACAATAGGGATCATACTCCTCTATGGGATCATCTTAATCTTTTTTAACAGGACTTCCAAGACTATCCTCTTTATCTGAAGCATAATCCTTTTCCTCGGAAGGAGGATCAACACTAAGAGCATTACAATTTGCATTCTCCTTATCTTGTAATATAGAAGAGTAACAACCTTCGATAACAGGTGTGGATGATGTCATTGGAAGGTCTAAGTGGATCAAGTTGACTTTATAGTCTTGAACAAAGGAATTTGTAAAGCCTTAGGAACCCCAATCATCACCAAGACATGCATTCTTTTGAGAGGAGGTAGAAGGAGCACACTTAGGACTCCTTGCTTCAAAAGGATCTTCCTTAGGGACACCTATCTCAAGAGTATCCTTTATAGTGCATACTACTGGAGTAAACATCGGTACATTGGAAGACATTGAAGGAATAAGAGTAGGCACAACTGAAGCTTGACCAACAACTGCCATCTTACATAAGTGCATAGCCTTAGGGGCAGTCTTCACTATGATTACTTTATTGTTAGCGATGAACTTAATAGATTTATGTAAGGTAGACAAGATTGCACCCATAGCATGAATCCATGGTCTACCAAGAAGGAGGTTATACAGTAGATTTTCTAACATAACATATACAAGGGTAGGAACAGTAATGGGTCCAAGCTGCAAAGGTAATACTATCGTACCTAGAGCTTGTTGCACAACATTATTGAACTCACAAACCCATGAATAACAATAGAAGAAGTATTAATAGAAGATGAGTCAATATTAATATTAGGAAATAGTTCAATACTACACACATTGAGCACCAAGCCAATGTCAATGAGAGTACCTCTAATACCAATTTTATTAATATTGACTATAATCATTAGAGGATTTGCTTGCTTCTGTACTTCCAGAGGTGGGAGCTCTTGCAGATAGAATGTGATATTAAGAAAATTCACACGAATATATGCTATCAATGCATCAACATCCATCAGCCTAGTGGAAGAAGGGAAGTGGATCTTTTGCAAGGCTTCCTAAAGCATACCTTGATAAACTGGAGTAGACTAAAGCAAGTCCCATAGTGAGATCTTATTCAGAGTAACCTGAGGTTCCTCAACAAGATGGTAATCACTAGGTGCTTTAGTCATAGATTTAGGTGCTAAAGGTAGACTTGGTTGTTTATTCATTCTATTCTCATAAGTATAGGCTATCACTCTATAACAAGGAGCCTTACAAGGATCAAGAGAACCACCATCAAATGGAACACCATCAATAAAACAAATAATTTTAGAAGAAGGACTAGCTGGAGTCACGTAAATAACTAGTCTCTTAGGCCTTGAGGGGTAGCAGAGACATAGATTACATTTACAGAATCATCATAACTAGTATAATGATTATCTAAAGGCATATTCTCAACATCAATCCAAACAAGATCAAATGTGGAATAATTATTTGAAGAAACATTCTCAACATTGATCCAGGGAGAATCAGATGTGGAAGGAGGTTCATCATTTGGTAATGCACCATCCCTAGAGGAGAGTACATCAGAACAAAGATGAGATTCATCATTCATGAATGCATCATCTCTAGAAAAGAGTGCATTGGAATGAAGAGTAGATTCATCATTCATGAATGCATAATCTCCAAAAGAGAGAGAATTAGAATGAATAGAAGGTAGAGTAACATTAAGAAAGGTATCAATGATTTTATCTTCTTGCAACAAAATATCCTCTGAAGCAAGAGGACCTTCATGAGAAGAATCAAAGATACCAAGTGACATTGGTAAAGCCAAGTCACCATCACATGCATGAAAGGGAATATCATTAAAATTTTGAACAAAATTAGAAATTGAACTAACAAAAGAAGATATTAAATTCATTACAATATTTTCTATGTTCTAGTAATTTGCATTTTCAGATATCTTCAGAGCATAATTTGAGGTCGAAAATTGCACCGGGCCCTAAAATTTGACTACCAAAGGCACTCGTATTTTAAGGACTAAACAAGTTCTCTAGGATACCTTTCTAAGGGTGCAAATGGTTATGAATATCGAGTACCGAGTCAAAAGTTATGACCCTCCCAAGTAGGGGTAAATAAATTCCTAGTTTTTTGAAGAACATTGTTCTTCAAGTTGGGTTCACCAAAATATAGAAGAGGGGGATTCACTACTCACAAGTTCTCTTCATTTAGAGAGCCTCACGAGGCACACTTCCCTAATCTACCTCAGGAAGAACAACAAAATTTTTAGAATCGAAAAGAGCAAGTCACAAATATTTTCTAGATAAACTATCAAGCTCTCATCCAAAGGACGTCAGCACAAAATACGTTGGCATCCCTGAGACACGTTGGCATCTCGTACGGGCTAGACAATGAGAATTTCTCAGAAAAAAGCAAAGTGAATGCTTCTATCTAATTGCTAAGAACTTCTGAGAATATAGGAAAATAATAGAAAGTGATAGAATTGAGAATAAAAGTAGATATAATAAAGATAAGGAGAAAGAAAGGAAATACTTACAGGGTATGTGTAGGATCATGATGGGCCAAAAAGTGACGATATGATGGGTATGTGTGGGGTATGTGGCTGAAAACTTGTTTTTAACCCAAAATTGATGAAATGAAAAGGGTTTTTAAAGGAGATTCTCAAGTTTCCACCAATATAAATTATGTTTTACTTTGAATTTAATAAATAATTATTATTCATTTTCTATTTGAAATTATGACTAAAAGTTTTGGCCGATGGGATGATTGAAAAGATCTATAGCTTTCAAACAATATCATATTTTTGAATCTGAAACGTAATGCCACATTACATGCTTACATACTATGGGATTATAAAAAAAAAAAATGAATTTCATGAAGTTTTATTAATGAGATTAAGGTGAGTGGACCTATGATTTTTATATTTTAAAATTTGTAATAAAAATTCATAATTGTTATTTACATGGAAAAAAATTACAAAAATATTTATCCACCTTAGGGACATTGAGTCCTCTACTTATATCTAAAATTTTATAAAAAAATATTATCATTTTATTGTGGTTCTAAGGGTGGTTAGGTGGACACCTACATCTTATTTTTCCTTGGAATTTAAGTGCTATTGCATTAAAGAATTTCAAATTTTCATAAATGAATTAAAAAATAGAAACAGGCTGGTAGTTTAAAAACTACATTCAATTTTCTACATATTCTATTCTTACATATTTTTGAAATAATATAGATAACTTATTCAAATTTTTACATCAAGTTGGGCCTAACTCTAATTTTTCTAAATTTTTCGCCACTTAAGGGCCTATTTTTTCCATGATGATCCTAAAAATACCCTTACAACTGCATAGGTGATGAAGCTTCTAACTTGTGAGTTTCTTCAACACCTACACACAAGAGGGAGAAAGAATTTGTTGAGGCTGTATAAGGGCCTGCCTTAGTCAGACCCCATTTTGGTGTTCCCACCTCCATGAACAACCAGATAGATAGAGAGAAAAGTAGAAGTGAAGGATCACTTAAAGCACTACAAAACAATGTTATTCTACTCAACCAAATAATAGAGGAGAGGAGTGAAAGCTTACCACCTCCACCAAGAGTGCTCAAGGCTAATGGGGGAGATAATGAGAGGAACTCAAGCCTCTGCTGCAATGGCATTTTGTTCCACACTTGCTCTACTGAAGTGGTGGAGTGTTGATGTTGCTGTTATGAAGTGTAAAGTGTTTGGAGATTGAAGAGATGGTGAAGAAGCTACTTAGAGCTTGTGGAGAGATTGTGAAGCTAGTGAATGAAGTGAAGAAGTTCTTAGAAGGTCCCAATGCATATAGAAGGAGTGAATTTGAAGGGGAGTGAAGAAAACGGCCATATTCGGGTCCGTCAGCCGAGGAGGCCATTACAAATTGACCCCCAATGGGAAGTGTAATGCATCTGTAGGCTCCAGATGGAGGAATCTTTTAGCGATGTAAACGCGTCGTGCAAACATCTAAGTGCCACGCGGGCATCCTTGACAGAAACGCCTCCATCGATGATCAAAACAAGCACCAAGTGGGATGCAAGTAGCGGGATTAGGTGGAATTAAGCCTTCAAACTTGGTTTTCTAAGGTGGATTAAAAGAAAAAATGGGATTTGCACATGGGGTGCAAATTCACTCTTATACAGTTCTTATCTATACAAGTTACTATAAATAAAAATTGAGAGAATTTTGGGATTAAAGTATTATTCAGGGTATAGCTAATTTTTTTGGTCAACTAATCACCATTAATGATGTTAGGAGAAATAGAACAAGTTTCCAGTATGTTAAATTTAGTGATTGAGTTGAGTTTGCTCAAATGTTGCATAACAATGTTAATTTGTGCTCTAGGCTTGGTGTTTGAAATCATATTTTGCACTATGAGCTTTCACCGCAATGCCACCTCCACAGTGTTGGTCCCTTCTCCCCATTGTGACTTGTTGTCCATGATAAGGTGCATTCCATTGTGCATTCATTGTTCGAATGATCCTCTATTAATAAGTGGAAGGATATGGTTCCTATTTAGTGTGGTCACTTGGCTAATGATGGTGATTATTGCAAGGTTAACTGTAAGCTTGATGATAAGATTGGAATCCCTTTGTATGATACTCCCTTAAATGGTTGGTTTTCGTATCCAACCCCTCTTTTGAGTGATCTATTGATATTTGGGCTCAAACCACTTTTATGGTCCTTTGTTGGTTTTGGGTCTTTCCAAAACCTTTTTTGAGTTCTTTGCTTGAATCAAAAGCATTTTTGTTCATTCTTAGTTTATTTTGTTGTATTTTGTCCTTTTTTTGTAGTCTCACTTTTTATGAGACTCTTCTCTTCTGCCTCTATCACTGCTTTGTTACGGGTGCATGCCCTTCTCACATTTACCTTAATCAAAACTATTAATAAATAAAATAATTCAAGTAAATAAAATAACTCAAATCTAATATTTATTTTCCTTGGCATTTATTGGATACATTTACTTAAAAGATATTTATATTATTTTTTAAATAGTTTTAAAGTAAAATACAATAATTATGCAAATAAAATAATTGACATTTATTGATTTTTTTAAGAGAGATGTATTAAGATATCTACACTATTTATTTTAAATATGCATTTTAATATATTAATAAATTTCTTTATATCACATTATAGTTTAGATGTAATCTAATGATATTTGATTTTAAGAGTATCAATTAATAATATAAATTTAGTTACTCAAAATGAGTTGGAAGAGCATCTAACTTTTTATTCCTATTCATGTGATTGATATTAGTCATTCTAATTGAACATGATTCAAATGATTCATCATCTTGATTGAAATTTAAATTGATGATTCATGTGATATGTTCAAATTATATCCTTGTATTTAGAGGAATCCAATGTATTCACCTTAATTATCAATAATTTGAGAGTTTAATTTAATTATCATTCTCATTTATAAACTTAAATTTCTAAAGTTTTTTTCATAAATAGAGAATTTTAAATGATTTCTATATTTTACCATAGTTCAATTTCTATGAATTGATCTAGGTAAAAGCATCATTGTTATGCAGCAATAATCCTTTAATGTATTATAATTCTTATTTACAACAATAAATAATTAATCTAGGAAGACATTCTAATGAGGAATCACTATACTAAAAACTAATCAATATTATTGATCAAGTATTACTTGAGCTATAAGTATTTGATGATCTACTACTTCTTTCCAATTTGAATAAATGAAAGAATACAATGTGAATACAATGTAAATTCAAAAACATTGTAAAAATTATTCAATAAAGACAACATATATTTCCTCCTCAACAAGATAAGATAAAATCAATTATTACAATAGTCCAAAGGAAAATACAAACCACTTTGTAGTACTTTTTTGATATAAAAAAATGGATCTATCAAATCAAGAAACAATTTTTAAATTAAAAATACCGAATTTGCAATATTAATATTTCCACATCAGATTAAGTTTTTTTAGTGTAGAAAAGAACTAACATTTACTCATAGAAATAGATTTGGATGAATATGTAAGAAATTAGAGGGGTTATATTTTTTTAAATGGTGCAAAGGGTCATAGGTGAGTAGTAAAATTAGATTAATTCATATTTAATTAAACAAAAATAGAAGCGTTTGAGTTGGTTGGATAAGATTCCTCTTGCCTCTTTCCTCTAGATCAAAGACTCATTTTTGTTAGAATCCATTTTAAAAGTATAGCAACATATTTTTATAATTTTTAAAGTGAAAATAACTTATTACTATATGGCTTCAATGTTTTCTTTTTTATTTCTTGAAACAATTGTGTACATTATTTGAGACAATATATTTCTCTAATAATAGAAAAAAGGTCCCCCTAAATTGGCCTTGATTTAGTGTTGTAATATTTCTAACATATTCACATTAGGTCTTGGGACCTTTTCAACTAAATGAGCTTATTGGTGCGTTGTTTTGAGTGTTGTAAAGTGTTGTAACATACTTTCATAATTTTCTAGGGTTGTCATTAATAAGTGGGCTTTCTTGTGCTTTAATTGTCCCTATTTTGTATCCACAAGCCCCATTTGATGCATCTTTTTGAGGTTAATCCCAACACAAATCATTACCCAATCATAATTCAGGTGTTTTAGGATTCAATGGCCTAGATTTAGTGATTTGGGACTCATTCACCATCTTGGGTGAATGAGTCCCACCTAGATTTTTTGGTCTCAAGTTTGGTTTCACACATTTCTAAGCACTTTTAAATTTGGTGCCAAAAGTTAGGCTTGGTGGGACTCATTTGCCACCTTGGGTGAATGAGTCTCATGTGGCCCAAAATTAAAATCAATTCAAATTTTTGGCATGATTTTATCCTCCTAGATGTGATGTTGGCTTATAGTTTTGTAATTTTGGGATTTCTTACATAATTGAGTGTAAATACAAGGTTCTTTCATTCATTTTCACCTAATACTTTTGTGAGAGCATTCCTAATAGAAAATTGAGTTCACAAGAGAATTCAAGAGCATTCAAGTTTCTTCAATAGTAGATTATCAAGCATTTTAGAGCAGCATTCAAGCATCAAGCATCATATCAAGCAATTCATGCATCGTGTTTGTTTTGGAGCTAACAATTGTGGTGTAGGGTTTTATGATTCAAGCTAGCATTTCATTCAAGATCTACGATGCATCCAAGAAAGATTCAAGATCTATATCCATTGTATACATGTTTGCAATATTTCATTGCTAGGGTTTGATGAGTTGCAACATCTTATTTTGTTCATTATCATTATCCATTAATATTCCATTCTATTTCAAGATTTGATTACTAAAATGGGGTTTGCCCAAGGAAAACCCCTATCTAGTAACCCAACAAAATTTTTCCCTCTCCTTTGTGTGTGATTTGTAGGTCTAGGTTGTATATTTCATAAGGAGCAACATTGCAGAAAAGATGTCAAATCATTCAAAGCTGTCAAATTTGTCATCAAACCTTGAATAAAATTGGAGAACACCTACAAGTTGCAAATCAAGGTTTCAAAAATGGAAATTAATCAGGAAGGACAGAGTAGACAAATAAGAGTAGGATAAAACTTTAAGGATTCTGAAAACCTTAACTAGACTAATTCACTACTTCTAGTGAATGAGTCTCAATTCTAGTCAAAATTTAGACTTTTATAGATTTGAGTACCCATTTGGCAGATTCCTATTCTCGCACAGAAATTCCAGAATCTTGACTTATTCGCCCAGTTTGGCGAATGAGTCCCACTCACCATCAAAGAAAGATTGTCTAGTGTTTCATACCTCCATCTAGCCATTTCTAGATTTCCAAGTGCACTTATTCCTTTTTGTAGTTTTTTGTTTTATTTCATTCACTTTTCTAGGTCATTGCATTGAATTAGGGTTTAGTGTTGCATCTTTCATTTCATTAGTCTTTCTAAGTTCTTACTTGATGGTGAACCCCTTTTTAGTTAGCATTCAGCCCCTAGGACAACCCTCTTGCAAGATATCTTTCTCCTTTGCATTGAGAGGTCAAGGGTTATCCTTGAATGAAATTGGAGAAGTGAGTGTGCTCTATGTCCTAAAACCATATGATAGCACCATACCACTTTTGCTTCATTTTTCTTTCTATTAGCCATCTCAAGAAAGATAAATATTTGATCAAAAAGAGGTTAGATATTTTGATGAAATATGAGGTTAGATAGTATAATTAGATTCAACGATGAAACTATTTACTCAGGTTTTGTTCAATTTCTTTGCATATTAGCTTTTGTTTTCCTTCTAATAAATTGCTATGCTCACATTATTTATCTTTTTATCTCCATCTTCTTTCATGTAAACCCCTAAATTGACACTTGAAAATTTAATCATAATGTATATTTAATAATCAATTTTTTATCAAATAGAGTACTTCAATTCAAAGATTTAAAGTTGAATTTACATTGCAAATTTCTTATAGTTATGTATTGAAATTTATAATACTTCAACTAGATAAATGCCTATTTTTTTAATTAAATAAAAGTATTAAATATTTTTTTGGGATGTTATTTCACAAGAAATAATAGATTGTTGGTTTTAGATATTTTTATTTTTTTTAATTTGAAATGGAATGAATCCTTATTTGGAGTGGGGGTATACAATATTGTGATTAGTGATTACTTTAAACACATTATGTTAATGCATATATAAAAAATCGTATGTTTAGCTATATTTTCTAGCCCTAATTATCATTAAGAAATTATAATTGTATGGCTTAGTCAAACATATTTTTCTAAACCAATTCTCTTTTTTCATGGATACAGGTTGTGTAAAAAATAATTTCAAGGTTGAAAATCATATGTAGTAAATAAAATAATAAATCTATCAACTCTAAAGAAAGAATATATTGTGCCTATCACAAACACAAAGACTACTATTTTAAGTGGGATGAATCATGTTGTGTTACATATCTAGCAATATCAATGATTTACTTTTCAGTCTTCTTCTTTGTGTTGTTAGCGGCCTACTTTGATTTGGTTTTTTTTTTGTTATTCCTATTGTATCTATTTTAGGTTATTTCCTTCTTCAAAAATATATTCTAGAAGTATGAGGAAATTGTGGAGTATTATACAAGAATTTATTTATGCAAGGGCATCATCTATTTGGTGCACCTATATCTTTACTCCCATAATTATTTTCTATAATTTCATATTTTATGAGACAAGTGTTTTTGAATGCTAGATATTCCATTCAATGGGTTATTTTTCTTGTTTATGTTAGCACTTTTAATCACATATATGTATAGGTAGGATTTCATAATTTTAATCACATTTCTCAAATTAGAGTTCTAGAATACACTAATCAAGTTAGTTAATCATAAAAAAAATCATTTTTAATAAAGGAAAAAATGGGTTTTACAGGGACCCAAAACCGTAAAGTTTACAAGCAGAAGAAAGATAAAGCATTACAAAACCCAAAAAATTGGAAGGCTGCAAAATAGAAAAAGCCAGGAGAAGAACGCAACCACCAACCCAGAGCAAACACATGCCAACAAAAAAACCTACATGAAAAAACACCCAAAACTAACCTAAGGACTTTAAAGTATTAGCAACCTCGGCTTCAAGGTTGCACATATCCTGGGTGCCCTTTTTTAGAGCCTGAATCTCCTGGGACATAGAATCAGCCTTTCTCTTC